>OZ020282.1:186862-233009 GCA_963971205.1 Aethes cnicana
AGGGATGACGACAGGGTGAAGAAATCGAAATTCTAATTAGTCCGTCAGTCAGGTAATAAAAAAAATATTAGACACGTATTTTTTGTTTTATCAAATTAACAAAGAATGACTAAGTTAAACGCATTGAAGTGGAGAGTGGGGGCTAACTACGTCACCTTTAGGTATTAAATCGTACCTAACCGTGACGTCACGCGACATTTCAACTCAATATATCTCCGTATAAGTTTGATTGCGTGAAAAAAGAAAAAATACGTGTCCAATACTTTTCAATAATCTTCCTGATAGACTAAGGAATAAAAAGTTGTCGTCATCCCTATTAGTGGTTATTATAGTAGTCTTCATTCGATATGAAGATTATTACATTATTAATCTCACAATCGATTTTGCGTATTAGTAATTACTACCTAATCATTCGAAGTCGCGCATCACCACAATTTGGTAAAGCCCAAATTCAGTAAATGACTTTCGGCTGAATAGTGATGAAAGAAAACGATAATCATCGAAGTCGATGTACAATTTAATCACCTTTAAGAAATAGAAAATCTTTATTTTCGATACTGTAACAATAAGTCTTCAGGCTATAACTTATGATCTAAGAGGAAGGAATGTTACAGTAAACCGAAAAAAGCAGTCCACTCAGCAGTGAAGTCGAGGCACAGGGACCTCGGCGCTGATTTTCAGTGGCTCCATAAAATAAAATATAATAAATAAAGTAAACTTTGAAGTCTTTAAGAGGGTAGTTTATCCCGAACGTTGCCTAGCTTGTTAGCCGTCAAATATTTCGCTGCTTTCATTAATTTCGCAATAATAGGTATTGAATTAATTATATTTCAAGACCCAAGTCGCCGATGTAAGCCCTGACAGCCGCTAAGCTAAAGTGGGACTGGGCTGGCAACGTCTCCCGTATGCTGGACGATTAATGGGCCACTATATTAACTAACTGTTCCCCCCAAAATAGAGTTCGGCAACGCGGTAGGCCTCGACGGAGATGGCTGGACGAACTAGATGCCTTCTTCGTTGACCTGGTGGATGTTGCAGGACAGTTTTCTGCACAGCTTTTTGCTTTTGCGTGGAAAAACCAGAGGGAGGCCTTTGCACAACAGTGGGACAGTAAAGGCTAATGTAACAACAATAATTATATTTGGACGAGCTTTTACGGCAGGGCATTTAACACTAGGATACTTTTAAAACCTTTTCCGGGATTACGGGATTCGTGGGATTCCCGGGATTTATATCGAAAGTCCTCTTCCGGGGTTCCTCTAATGAGTTTCCGGGATTTCCGGGATAATAGATAGCCTATAGCTTACTCCAGGTTACAAAGTATCTGTTTGCCAAATTTCATTCAAATTGGTTGAGCCGTTTTAGCGTGATTGAGCAATAAACATCCAAACACACAGACTTTCAGCTTTATTATATTAGTAAGATTGTTTTTTCAAGGTTTACCTGTCATCGGGGCAGCCACCCCGTTACCGGGCAGGGCGGGGTACAGGCCGGGGAAGGGGGACGCGGCGGGGAACGCGCTCAGTCCCGACAGGCCCATCTGCTGCTGTTTCAACTCGTTGATGGACATCTTGGCCTGCGGAGAGAACAAACAATTACATTATTCTTACTTAAAAAAAACCGGGCAAGAAGCGAGTTAAACTCGCGTGGAGAGGGTTCCGACCCTTGATTATTTTCAATCACGTCATTTTCAAACCGTTTCACAGGATAAGCTCTTTTATATGATAGATTTCAAATACCATAGATTTCTTAATAATTTTCCTGTTATCTATAGGTCAATAACTATCCTCCGTATTTTTTCCAAAATTTTAGGTCCAGTGGTCATTTTTCGCCTATTTTCTTGACATGTATTGACCAAAAAATAAATAAAAAATACATTTGAGATCCTTATAAGAAGTACTTTCATGTCACACGTATAGTTTGAAAAACTTCAGTAATATTTTTTCAAATTTAGCCCCCGAAAATAGGGTATATGTTTAAAATTAATTTATGTTCATTACACGTCCGTCTTTGGGTCAAGAACTTACATATATGTACCAAATTTCAACTTAATCGGTCCAGGAGTTTCGGAGAAAATCGACTGTGACAGACGGACGGACAGACACACGCGCGATCCTATAAGGGATTCCGTTTTTACCTCTTGAGTTTCGGAACCCTTAAAACAAAAATAACGCTTTCACTTTTCCGGGCCTTCCTGCGAGCTCCATCATCAGATCAGCGGTGGTACCTCATTATAGGCATGACGTCCTTAGTCTATAAGAAAGATTATTGAAAAGTATTGGACACGTATTTTTTCTTTTTTCACGTAATCAAACTTATACGGAGATACATTGAGATGAAATGTCGCGTGACGTCACGGTTAGGTACGAATTATACCTAACGGTGACGTAGTTAGCCCCCACTCTCCAACTTCGATGCGTTTTAAATTAGTCATTCTTTGTTAATTTGATAAAACAAAAAATACGTGTCTAATATTTTTTTATTACCTAACTGACGGACTAATTAGAATTTCGATTTCTTCACCCTGTCGTCATCCCTATTGCGTTGTTATCGAATTTTTATATTCTTGCCAAGTTTCATGATGATTCTATACTAGAACTGGACGAAATCATGCTAACAAGATTGCTTTACATAGTTTGTATTGTGTGTTAGTTACATTTTACATTACACGACGACCTAATAAAAGCGTTGTAAGTAATAAGTGGTTTGACCTACCGCCTCTCATGCAGAGGGTCGGGGGTTCAAATCCGACTCGCGCCTCTGAAATTATTCATGTGCGAAATTCAATTTGAATTTACCACTGAGCTTTTCATTGTATCTGTCATTGGCGCGCTTTGGGAGAGACCTATGTCCAGCATTGGACTGCAATAGGTTGATGATCAGTCATCATCAGACTGACTGACCTTTTCAGTGAAGGAAAACATCGTGAGGAAACCTGCACGCGTCTACGAAGTACTTAATTCAAGGATGTGTGTGAAGTCCCCAATCCGTACTGGGCTCGCGTGGGGACTATAGTCACGAGGCTATAGCCTAAACCCTCTCGTGATGAGAGGAGGCCGGTGCCCAGCAGTGGGCCGTAAATAGGCTTTTGTGATGGTGGTAGTGGAAGTAATAAAAATGTTTAGGGCGTGTTTGTCACCGTGGTTATCACCTCTTATGCAGAGGGTAAGGGGTATCAAATTCGGCTCGCACTTCTGCGTACCTGTACAATATTACTAAACACCATAAACAAACACAGAAAAAGCAATAAATACCTACACATTTACCTAAAAGGTAAACAAAAGTAGGACTTATTGCTAAACAGCGATCTCTTCCAGTCAATCTATGGAGTATAGAGATCATATTACAACTTTGAAAACAATGCTTAGAATCGTTAACTGATACTGTGGTTAAAATATCGTCACAACGTTTTGCTGGACCCTGTATAAAACTTCTCAGTATTGCATAAAAAAATGAGAAGGAACAAGAAATAGCTCAAATGCTTTATTTCATTATAAAATACATTAAGTTTGAAAATTTAACTTAACTGTAGTAAACTACAACAGTAGGGATGACGGCAGGGTGAAGAAATCGAAATTCTAATTAGTCCGTCAGTCAGGTAATAAAAAAATATTAGACACGTATTTTTTGTTTTAACAAATTAACAAAGATTGAATAAGTTAAAACGCATTAAAGTTGGAGAGTGGGAGCTAACTACGTCGCCGTTAGGTATAAATCGTACCTAACCATGAGACGTCACGCGACATTTCAACTCAATATATCTCCTTATAAGTGTGATTACGTGAAAAAAGAAAAAAAAACGTGTCCAATACTTTTCAATAGTCTTCCTGATAGACTAAGAAAAAAAAAGTTGTCGTCATCCCTATTATGGCATTTTTAAATTATGCAAAAGAAATAATCAATTCATTTCAGTTTCCGTTCTTACAATTTCTGGGGTAATTTTGATCAAAATCTCAATTCAAGTTGATTGATAATTACTATTCACTCTTGTCAGCAATACATTGCATGAACGTGATTTGTTATTTTAGCAATACATTCTGTTCTCTCGAATTGATTAGAAAGGTTTCTTGAGATTCGATTCTTAAAACGATTGATCGTAATCACCCCACACGTCGTTCACATATGCCAGCATATCTATGTTGGGTTGCAAATCACGAATACTTTGATGATGTCCGTTGATAATGATTAGTCTTCTTATTTCGGCAAACAAACCAGCATGTTTTCTTAATAACAATTTACATGTAGGTATGATATCATTCAAAGCAACAATACTCCAATTTTCTCTCAATTGGACCTTTTCCATAAAAGACGGTATATCTGTGGCTTGATCTACAGTCGACGTGATACGTTCATTCGAGGCGAAATAAGAGTTGCTGTTTGCCGTCATTGATTCACGCTGAGATGAGGCCTTCACATTTCCACCGTATAACGCGCCCAGTGTCGCACTGAGTTTGAATTCTAAACTTGCCAGCTCTGTATTTTCATTAGAACGACTCAATTCACTAACAGTTTTAACAACGTCCAATCGTCCACCAATTTCGAAGTGATTTGGAACGTACCATCCGTACTGGTTCAATAACTTGACCACAAGTTCTGTACGAGTAAATCCTGATAAATTGTCATTGTCGACAACGTCGTGGAGTTTTTTGATAAAAGATGGATCCATATCAATTTTATTTTCCTCAATGAACAGTTCTCTTTTCTTATTTAATAGTGATACAACAGCGTTTCTCATCTTCGTCGAACTCGTCCGCGCGGAACTTTCCTGTTTGGCATAATTTGCTTTCACCGACAGGATAACTGCTGAAATTTCAGCAGACACATCATATTTGCTGGATTTTGTCGATCTGGATGTATGGACCGCTTCAACGATTTTCTTATCAATGAGAACGCTCGGCGTTGGATGTTCTTCTATTGGCTGATAGGTCTTATCAAAGATGACCGGTGAGAGCATGCCCAATTTAAAGAGACCCGTGCGATCGTCAACAAGAAGACCCTTCAAAAATCTTCTCATCAATGTTTGTCGTGGGGTCAATTTCGCACCAACAAATAATATATATTCAGAGAACGCTCCGTCATACGACAAATCCATTGCTTGACACAATGGTGTCGTTAAAGGAACAGTAGTGAAAGGCGAGACACCTTCGGGTGCATTCGAGGATCTTACCGAGACAACAAGCGAACTCAATGCCAAATTTTGTTCGTTCTGAAGATAGTTTAAAAATTCGCCAACAGTATTATTCTGTGCTATTATGACATTTAAATAAAGAGCTGATTTTATTTGAACGTCTTCCAAATCGTAAATGTAAAGCTTTATGTTCTGCTCTCGAATAAACGAGCAATATCCAGAAGATTCAGCAGTCACTTCATCTGGAACGAAGGGTAGAATATAAACAAGAATGTTAAAACGATTGCATGAGGAAGTATCAACATTATTAGAATAAATAAAAACACTTACCTTTGAGAAAGAGTATCATCAGAATAGAAAAACAATTTATCAACAGCATTTTTGATAAATATATATTCAATGTGCACATTTGGTCTCTAAGAGTGAATCGAAACCAGTGAAGTCAATTGGCGAGACGATAGTGGGTTTTCCTTATAATCTCTTATTTATAAAATAACATGACATCTGACATCCGTTATCGTGAACGTGAGCTTGAGGAAAAAAACATTATTCCCGGCAACATTAATTGTAAGCAGTCGGGTATTTCCCAAGTGTATCATTTTCATTATCAGGAGGCGCTGTGAACCTGGGTTATTTTATTTGGGATGTGATTTCTCTAGCAGTTTTAATTTTCAAGTCAATCCGTAGAGTCGCAATCAAGTCGTTCGTAATGAAATACAAGTTTTCATATTTTTTCGTGTTCCTGACGTTCATTGTCAGTACATTGGTCGGCAATACTTACGCGTCCGTTGAAATATGTTTCCAAAAAAATGGCAAAAACGAACATAGCACTTTCGAGTCGAAATTTATTAGTTACGAACAAGCCCGTGAAGTTCTTCAACTTTCGCCAAACGAAGTGTTTAAGGACAACGGCCGCGTCATCGAGCGAGGAGAAGAAGAACGACTGTTAGTAAATTCAAAATCGTGTAATGTGATCTTCAGCGAACATCAGGAATCCTCAATTCAAGTTTGCATTTCAGAAGATCAATGCAAAACAATTATCTTGAAAAACAGCGCAAAGATCAATACCTTGCGCGATAAGTTAATCGAGTCGTTGCCGGAATATTATAAAAACGAAAAGTGTGCAAATATCTATTTTGTGACTGCTAAAGGTGAAGACATTGCGCGTTCTGAGGAGAGAAATATACCATACCAGAATATTGTGACAAACGGTGGTATTAAAGCGTACAACAGTCTTACTGATAACGTGACGGACCTCGATATAACGTGGCTTTTGTCGAGTCGTCGAGTGCGAGCCAACCTGCTTGCGCCACTCAGCCATTTGCGTTATTGGATAACAAAACCGAACGATTGTCCGAATTTGAAAACGAAATTGAATCTACCCGAAAAGCCATTGTTCCCGAATCCTAGCAACGATCTTGCAGAAAATTGGCTAGCTAGAGATAGATACGCGGAGCTTCAGAAAACACCAAGTTCAAATGTGGTGAGCAGTCTATTGGTTGCACCGTACGCCAGAGAGACATCCTTAGCCGTAGAACTATACGCTTATAAAGTTCAGTTTTCGCCAGTTAGAAGATTATACTACGTCGACATTTTCGAAAAACAGAAAGTAAGTTTTACCGGGTCGAAAACCGACGAGTTTAATGGTGATCATTTAACAGTCAAAGTAACATCTCGGTCGCCGAAAGAAAAAATATTCTTACCGATGAAAGATGTTCGATCGACCAACAATCGAGCAGTATCCTGGACAAACGTGGTCATAGCGACCAACAATACGCAAGTAAATATAAATGTGAAAGTCAACAATCCTCAACCTGGTTATGGATACGTGTGCGAGTTATTTGATTTTCGTGAAAACTATAAAGTTCATGAATTAGATAGGTATTTTACCCGTTACGGTGACTGCAACTTCAAATTTATTCATGACAAAAAATCCGACACCTATTTTGATTTGATATTAAACAAAGAACAACTCATAGAAAAGGGGGAAGATCTTTCAAAATTCCGATATGAAATCGGTGTAGCAATGTACCCTCATCGTCCTAATCTTTGGGCCTGTGATTCAAATCGTCACAAGAGAGAAACAAAACGCACAGGAAATATTGACCTAAACAGCGATCAAATAACAATGGGTGGACCTGGGCGCGGGGAGAAAAAAGACCAAAATTTTACAGACTTTTGTGAACACAGAGACAAAGAATACAGTATCGAAAATAAAAGATCATTGCATTTCAACGTATTCATTTTCAGATCACAAGAAATTGCCGAAAAAATTATTGAAGATGTTCCTATATTTTGAAAAAATGTACGCAATCCTACTTACTTTCTAAATACAAATTTTCCAGAGTTCAATAACGCAAAGTCGCTTATTGCTGCACTTCGGTCGGAATACAAATAAAAACATCTCTAAAATGGTCTTCTTACACGCCATTACATTGCCTACTCTCTATCACGCAGCGAGTGCATTTACGCATGGTCTAAGAAAACGAGGTCTGCTACTCCGCGTTGTGTCACAAGTGACGTCACGTCGAGTTGCCACTTATTGTAATAAAACAAAAATGAAGGAAATATTTTCTACCATTACAATGCAAAATAAATCATTTGCGCATTCAAATTGTCATTTACTTGTTTAAGCACACCAAATGGGTCAAGTGAATACGAATTAACACAGATAATTGCCCGTTGATGAAACTCGTTTTACCCTTGACTTCCCTACTCAATCCATCCGAACGGACATAGATAAGTCTCCGGAAGAATAAATAGCTTGTTATATGCTCTTGTACAATCTACTGTTAGTTCGCTCAACTGGACTTTTTGGGTGAAAGGCGTTTGCGGAATAAAAGCTAGATGCAGGTATCAGTGTACCGACTTTCATCTAATCCGTGCAGCTGTGATGGCCTAGCGGTCCAACCTAAGCCTCTCATGCAGAGGGTCAAGATTTCGAATCCGGCTCGCACCTCTGAGTTTACTTAATAAGAGCCTGCTGTGTCCCACTGCTGGGCAAAGGCATCCCTCCACCGTTTTCGATCTTGAGCGTCATCTGACCAGCCCTTTAAATAGGAGTCTAGTTCATCCCGCCATCGCCGTCGAGGTCGGCCGCGTTCTCGCCTGGAGTTGCTGGGCTTCCACTTTGTGGTTATCTTGGCCCACAACTCACCCGGCATCCGACAAACATGACCTGCCCAGTCCACTTTGTCGGCGTTACCAATATGTATATTCATGCCAAATTACAGCTTTCTAGAACTAAGCATCTATAAGCTGCTCGAGCTATACTGCGTACGGTCGGATAGACATGGAGAAACTATAAGGGTTCCTTGTGGACTTCGGAACCCTAAAAAGCTTTACCTCTACTGTACCCTGAAATGAATCTACCAAATCCCATTTTTTCCTGCTACAGTAACTTTTTACTTCTCAGCTTCTCTTTTTACTTATTGCATAAAAAATGAGAAGGGACAAGAAAAAGTTCCAGTGCTTTATTTTATCACTACATAGTATAAAACATAAAATACAGTGTTTGAAAAAATCAACTTAATTCTAGTAAACTACAAAAAATGTGAATGGTACCTAATGGTAAGGTATTTTAAATTTATGCAATAGAAATAATCAACCCATTTATTTCAGTTTCCGTTCCTATAATTTCTGGGGTAATTTTGATCAAAATCTCAATTAAAGTTGATTGATAATTACTATTCACTCTTGTCAGCAATACATTGCATGAACGTGATTTGTTATTTTAGCAATATATTCTGTTCTCTAGAGTTGATTGGGAAGGTTTCTTGAGATTCGATTTTTAAAAAGATTGATCGTAATCGCCCCACACGTCGTTCACATATGCCAGCATATCTATGTTGTGTTGCAAATCACGAATACTTTGATGATGTCCGTTGATAATGATTAGTCTTCTTATTTCGGCAAACAAACCAGCATGTTTTCTTAATAACAATTTACATGTAGGTATGATGTTATTCAAAGCAACAATACTCCAATTTTCTCTCAATTGGACCTTTTCCATAAAAGACGGTATATCTGTGGCTTGATCTACAGTCGACGTGATACGTTCATTCGAGGCGAAATAAGAGTTGCTGTTTGCCGTCATTGATTCACGCTGAGATGAGGCCTTCACATTTCCACCGTATAACGCGCCCAGTGTCGCACTGAGTTTGAATTCTAAACTTGCCAGCTCTGTATTTTCATTAGAACGACTCAATTCACTAACAGTTTTAACAACGTCCAATCGTCCACCAATTTCGAAGTGATTCGGAACGTACCATCCGTACTGGTTCAATAACTTGACCACAAGTTCTGTACGAGTAAATCCTGATAAATTGACATTGTCGACAACGTCGTGGAGTTTTTTGATAAAAGATGGATCTATATCGATGAACAGTTCTCTTTTCTTATTTAATAGTGACACAACAGCGTTTCGAAGAAGAACGACTGTTAATAAATTCAAAATCGTGTAATGTGATCTTCAGCGAACATCAGGAATCCTCAATTCAAGTTTGCATTTCGGAAGATCAATGCAAAACAATTATCTTGAAAAACAGCGCAAAGATCAATACCTTGCGCGATAAGTTAATCGAGTCGTTGCCGGAATATTATAAAAACGAAAAGTGTGCAAATATCTATTTTGTGACTGCTAAAGGTGAAGACATTGCGCGTTCTGAGGAGATAAATATACCATACCAGAATATTGTAACAAACGGTGGTATTAAAGCGTACAACAGTCTTACTGATAACGTGACGGACCTCGATATAACGTGGCTTTTGTCGAGTCGCCGAGTGCGAGCCAACCTGCTTGCGCCACTCAGCCATTTGCGCTATTGGATAACAAAACCGAACGATTGTCCGAATTTGAAAACCAAATTGAATCTACCCGAAAAGCCATTGTTCCCGAATCCTAGCAACGATCTTGCAGAAAATTGGCTAGCTAGAGATAGATACGCGGAGCTTCAGAAAACACCAAGTTCAAATGTGGTGAGCAATCTATTGGTTGCACCGTACGCCAGAGAGACATCCTTAGCCGTAGAACTATACGCTTATAAAGTTCAGTTTTCGCCGGTAAGAAGATTATACTACGTCGACATTTTCGAAAAACAGAAAGTAAGTTTTACCGGGTCGAAAACCGACGAGTTTAATGGTGATCATTTAATAGTCAAAGTAACATCTCGGTCGCCGAAAGAAAAAATATTCTTACCGATGAAAGATGTTCGATCGACCAACAATCGAGCAGTATCCTGGACAAACGTGGTCATAGCGACCAACAATACGCAAGTAAATATAAATGTGAAAGTCAACAATCCTCAACCTGGTTATGGATACGTGTGCGAGTTATTTGATTTTCGTGAAAACTATAAAGTTCATGAATTAGATAGGTATTTTACCCGTGACGGTGACTGCAACTTCCAATTTATTCATGACAAAAAATCCGACACCTATTTTGATTTGATATTAAACAAAGAACAACTCATAGAAAAGGGGGAAGATCTTTCAAAATTCCGATATGAAATCGGTGTAGCAATGTACCCTCATCGTCCTGGTCTTTGGGCCTGTGATTCAAATCGTCAAAAGAGAGAAACAAAACGCACAGGAAATATTGACCTAAACAGCGATCAAATAACAATGGGTGGACCTGGGCGCGGGGAGAAAAAAGACCCAAATTTTACAGACTTTTGTGAACACAGAGACAAAGAATACAGTATCGAAAATAAAAGATCATTGCATTTCAACGTATTCATTTTCAGATCACAAGAAATTGCCGAAAAAATTATTGAAGATGTTCCTATATTTTGAAAAATTGTACGTGTCCTACTTACTTTCTAAATACAAATTTTCCAGAGTTCAATAACGCAAAGTCGTTTATTGCTGCATTCCGACGAATAAAAATAAAAACATCTCTAAAATGGTCTTCTCACACGCCATTACATTGCTTACTCTCTATCACGTAGCGGGTGCATTTACGCATGGTCTAAGAAAACGAGGTCTGCTACTCCGCGTTGTGTCACAAGTGACGTCACGTCGAGTTGCCACTTATTGTAATCAAGTTTGCATTTCGGAAGATCAATGCAAAACAATTATCTTGAAAAACGCGAACTGTGCGCGATAAGTTAATCGAGGCGGTGCCGGAATATTATAAAAACGAAAAGTGTGCAAATATCTAAAAGAAATAATCTAATATATAAGATGTGTGTGAACTTGGAGAGCGACGTGGTGGCCTAGTGGTTCGACCTACCGGCTCTAATGCAGAGGGTCGGGGGTTCGATTCCGGCTCGCACCTCTAAGTTTACTTATGTGCGAAATTCAATTTGAATTTACCACTGAGCTTTTCGGTGAAGGAAAACATCGTGAGGAAACCTGCACGCATCTGCTAAGTAATTCAAAGATGTGTGTGAAGTCCCCAATCCGCACTGGGCCCACGTGGGGACTATAGCCCAAACCCTCTCGTGATGAGAAGAGGCCTGTGCCCAGCAGTGGGACGCAGATAGGCTGTAGTAGTAGTAGTAGTAGTAGTAGTATGAACTTGTGAGTACCCAATCCGCACTGGGCCCGCGGGGAGACTATAGCCCAAACCCTCTCGTGATGAGAGGACGCCTGTGCCCAGCAGTGGGACGCAAATAGGCTGTAGGGGTGCAAATAATCTAATATCTAACACTTATTTCCGGCGTACACTGATTTGTATGAACCTTTACCTTACCTTTTCTATGGGTCAGCTGTTCATTTCCCGTGGAAGGCGTTCATAGCGTACGCGAGTGATTGATGAGTGAGTGAGTGAGTGAGTGAGTGAGTGAGTGAGTGAGTGAGTGAGCGGTGACTGACCGGCGGCGGCGGCGGCGCGCGCTCGGCGAAGGGGTTGGGCGCGGGCGCGGCGGCGGCGGGCTGCAGAAGCCGCTCCAGGTTCACCAGGTTGGAGTTGGAGCCGAGGAACGCCGACGGGGACTTCTTGATGGCGCCCGTGCTCGGCGACGCCGACTTAGCCGCCAGGTTGTCGCCTGGAAGGGGAAAGGTTGGTCGATCGATCGTACGTTTCTCAAAGAGGGCTATCGCGTGTGGCGTTTGCAGTTTTGCCAATTTGGCATTTAATAGAGCCTTCGATATGTGAGGTCAGAGTCGCATACTTCGTATGTATTTTCTTATCTTCGTATGGACGCAAAGGTTCAGAAACGAAATCGTCCTCCAGCGCGTCAGCATATTTCAGACCATCAAAGAGCGCAAATGAGTAGGTTACAAGCTTGACACGAAAGGTTCGTTTTATTACATATCATAATGATGGACAAGATAATGGCCGCACAAAAAAAATCGTGGCTGCGGAACATTCGCGAGTGGACCGGGGTTTCATCGGTCGAGCATTAGAAAACATAGTAATTATTGAGTAATATGGATGACGACAACTTTTTTTTCCTTAGTCTATCAGGGATGATTGAAAAGTATTGGACACGTATTTTTTCTTTTTTCACTTAATCAAACTTATACGGAGATATATTGAGTTGAAATGTCGCGTGACGTCACGGTTAGGTACGATTTATACCTAACGGTGACGTAGTTAGCCCCCACTCTCCAACTTTAATGCGTTTTAACTTAGTCATTCTTTGTTAATTTGATAAAACAAAAAATACGTGTCATATATTTTTTTATTACCTGACTGACGGACTAATTAGAATTTCGATTTCTTCACCCTGTCGTCATCCCTATTCTGTAATAAAAGCGACTTACCGGTGTCGACGAGCGCGCCCAGGTCGAACGGGTCGTCGCTGGCAGCGGCTCGCGGGCGCTGCGAGAGCGCGTCGAACTGCTCCAGCTCAGAGGATGAAGGCGTCGACAGCACAGACTGCGGGGATTTGCTCTGTAATTTATATAAATTCTAGTTAAAAGTGGGGTAATCACAGTTTTAAAGCCACATTCGGATTGCTAAATCGATGTCTCGTTTTTGATTGCTGCTAATTATGGTAGTGTTAACACTACAATCGTGTCATGCTGTAACTCACATCCTATTAAATACTAGCCATCTCCCCCAGGTATATACATGGTGGGTCAGATCCTATAGCAAATAATTAACCCACAGTATCGGCTATCGATTCTAAGTATATTGTATAGGTCTTTAATTTTTTTTAGAGTTGATAAAAGAAAATATTTTGTATGGGATTCAGGCGTCGCTCACACAACCAATCCCATATACAATTTTTTTTTACCAACTCAAAAAAAATTAAAGACCTCTACGAGACTGGGGCTCATGACTACAGATTCCCAATCCTACAGATTCTCTAATCTACGGATTCCCAATTTAACAGATAACCAATTACACAGGTTCCCAATTTAACAGATAACCAATTACACAGGTTCCCAATTCTACATATTCTTTATTCCACAGTTTCTTATCTGACTACTATTTTACCGGTAAGGGTCCACTCAGTCCGTTAGGTGTGAATGTAGGTTAGGTTCGTTAGTTATCTATATACGCCCGAAGGGCAAACTACCTAGAAATAGGGGCCCCGCGTAGCGGGGACCCGTCGACCCAGTTACATTCCTTGTATTATTTTGTAGAATACCAATTATGTAGAATTGGGAATCTGTGGAATTGTGTATATGCAGAATCAATATTCTGTAAAATTTAAATTATGTAGAATTGGGAATCTGTACACTTGGGAATGTGTAGAAATAGAAATCTGTAGACATGGTATTCTGTAAAAGAAATCTGTAGAACTGGGAACAATTCCTCTACGATATACTTAGAATCGATAGCCGATACCGTAGGTTAATTATTTGCTATAGGATCTGATCGACCATGTATAACCCACGTCACGTAGGTCCTTCTCGTAGCAATTTCGAGAAATATTCTGTTAGTACACCCCTAAGGAATCTACATGCCGAATTTCAGCATCCTACGCGCAATCATCAGTCAGTTTCTTGTTTTAAATCACCCCGTTATTTCTGGCAGCATTCTTTCAATGCACAACTTCACCGATGCGGTGTCTCGAGGATGTCTCTAGTCTATGCGATGGTCCCGCTGGAAGTGGACCAATCACGTCTAGATGTTGGCGATTTCTCAAGTGTTACCTGTGCCGCCACGGGTGCCCATGGATCGGCTGGCGCGGCCGGTGCCCAAGGGTCCCGGGCGGGGCTGCCCACGCCCGACCACGCGTCCGGCGCCGTCTCCTGAAAAACAGACACACACACTGTACTCCAGAACACTAATATGTATACTCGACCAATACATTACATTTATTACCAAAAGAAAAAGACTATTTACGATAAACCAAATAAAAGTTAATAATGAACATGAAAATGAAAATAATCATGAGAATTAAATATATTACCAAGCCAAACATTTTAAGCGAGAGATGTTCATATTGACATTGAACTCTTTTATACATGATGTATTTCATTATTTATTGACATTTTGAAACTGTCTATGGAATTTATATGATTATTTATTTGACAATGGAGGCCATCTCCACGATTTATTTTTCTGGACCCTTGGAGACTATACATCTCTAAGATCTTACATGTAAGTTTAAGTTAGGGACTATACATCCCTTCAATGTAATTTTAGTATGTACCTATATGTATATTTTATACATGTAATGCAAATGTAAATTTTGTAACTACATATGTGGAAATTTTGAAAAAAGGCCTTCTGCTTGAATTTGATGCGACGCTTCTTCTCAAGCAATGGGTCTAGGAAGCGCTGGTAAATTCTTTTTCACCTCACTGGCTCGAAAGTGGTCGTTTTGCAGCTTGATATCCGAGCGCAAAAGTTGTTTTTATCCGCTAGCGTGGAAAGTGTTTTTGAAATTCGAGCGACGCATGACGCCACTGTCACAATAAAAAAACAACGATACGTTCTGAAACGCAATTCGTCGTGAGAGTTTTATTAAAATAAAGGTTCAATTTACTTAATATCATCATTAATAAACTTATATTAATAATACACCGTTTCAGATGTATTCATTATTTCACTATGTTTTATCAGAAAAATACTTAAATATGTGTATATTTTAACTGTATTCAATGAATAATTGAATCTTGAAGTACGAGTAGGAGTGATTTGGAACGCAACCCCGGAGGTTGCGTTCCAAATCACAAAAAAAAACATTAAAAAAAATAAAAATAAAAAGTTTTAGATTGCTGGTTTTGTAATTTAGAATACCTATACGAAGTAATAAAGAAAATATGAGCGATTCTAGCGATGAAGATACGAATTTAACTCCTCCAGAGTTAGCACAAACTGTACGTGACGCCGAACTAAGTCTTCTTCCCGAACAATCGCGCGTGAGGTGAAAAATTTTGTGTTGCGCTCAGCAGCAAAGTCGTTTGCTGTCTCGTGCCTTGAAACCCTCGTTACACTCAGGATTCTATATTTGAACCACTCGCTTCGCTCGTGGTTCAACCCTAGAATCCTTCGTTCACTCGGGTCTCAATCACGCACTCACAGCAAACAACAACTTTGCAGCCTTGCATAACAAATAACTATTTCTGACGTATAAAAGTGCCCCTATGTGGCCAATTTGCTGAATAAATGATTGAATTTGAAAACGTCATCGGAATTGACAGAATTGGGGAGTTGGTTTTTTGCATTTATAAAAATGTGCCTGCACTTTGAACAAACACAATGATAAACTGAACACCATTCGCGCCACTTTTGGGCGGTGTTTAGGAAGTACTCAATGCTCTAGCGATGAACGATTTTGAATTCAAAGTCATTAGTAAAAAACCTTTCACAAGCTGATTGAATAAGAAGGCAATGTGGTATGAAATTAAACGACGAAAAGAGCCACTCAAGGTACTGCAGATGACAAGTTTTTGACAATTTAGCTCCTACAACACTGCTTACCATGGCATCACAAAAAACATCGAACTCCATATCGGAAGGCTGATGTGAATAAAAAGTATTAACTAAAGAAATTAATGTCAGAATAAAATAATTAAATTCCTATAGACATGTCAATAAATTAACTTGGAAAATTATGACCTTGAGCTAAGGATTAGTGGATTTTTATTTCCGCCCGACCGTCTCATACCCCCAGGGAGGGTCGGGCACGAAGTTGACTGACAAGCTAGGGGCGTGTTCAGCCTTTACTCCCAAGTGCCCTACTGAAAGCTCGTTTACTCACTCCGTGGTATTAATAAAACATGATAATAGTAAATTACCGGCCGTGGTTTGTCAAAAGCTTTACGTCTTGCCTTGGCCAAGAAGTGAGATTTTCTCTCCGCATAGCGGGCAGAAAATACCACTTTATGGCCAAGGGTGATGTAATAGTACATTACAGACCTAGGGTGGTGAATTCGTAAATGTCCCAGATCGCAGGTTTCTGTGGCCCGAACCGAAGGTGAGGGCCATAAATATGCGATCTGGGGCTTTACGAATTACCGCCCGTGGTTTGTCAAAAGTTTTACATCTTGCCTTGGCCAAAAAGTGAGATTTTCTCTCCGCGTAGCGGGCTGAAAATCCCACTTTACGGCCAAGGGTGATGTAAAATTATTACATCTTGCCTTGGCCAAGAAGTGAGATTTTCTCTCCGCGTAGCGGGCAGAAAATCCCACTTTACGGCCAAGGGTGATGTAAAGATTATAACTCACCTGTCGCTGCGTTTCCACAGCCCAGGGGTCAGCGGCGGGCGTTGGGGACAGATTGACGTCCAATAAGTCCAGTAAGTGGGACTGCTGAGCCGGTTCGGGTTTCTTCTCCAACGCTGGGGTCCTAGACACAACACATGGTTATAACTCTATATAATGTCGAATGCAAATGGATGAATGAGTTATGAGTTACATGAAACAAGATGTTGACGTCGATTGTAAATTGTTGAGAAATCAAGTAGACGGCACATACTAGGCAGTTACGTTGAATTTTTACCACCGTTGTCACATCATGTCTTCTAGGCGACAGTACTTAGAAGAAATACAAAAAAAAACATGTGTGATTTTTTAATATTACGAAGAAAAGTAGAAAGCGAAGGAAGGTACGAGAAAATAAATTGTATACTAAACGTGGTAGGAAAATGTAGAAGATAAGGTATCAAGGTTACTTATACAAAAAAGTTCAATTAAAATGAAGTAAAATGCTTATGAACTAGTTAGAGATTTCTAGCGTGATATATTAGTTACGAACCACTCACACAACTCAAACGGTTTTAAAGAATAAGTCACAGTATTACAACTAACTACTATGAGGGCGTAGCTTATGAAAGACATGAACCTATTGATTTATTCTACAATCAAAGAAGAGCACGAGAGAAGCAGTTAAGTACATTTACTGCCTTGTGACTACACAGAGCTAAGCTATACTAGTTAGCTAACGCTTTTATTTACCCAATTTCGAATAAAGACCTGTTGACAATAAATAAGAACAGTCAAACAATATATCCAGAGAAATGAAAACCCAATTTAGTAAAATCACTGCCAAAAAAAGTAAGGCAATAACGTGACATTAAAAAGCAAGATCTAAATTTATTCCAACTTGTCATAAATTAATCACCGTTATCAATTAAAAAAAAAATATTATTTTACGATTAATAATTCTGAAGCATTCATTTCTGTCTGTAAATAAAACAGACGACCGACATGTTAGAATTTTCCATTTTATGTTGTAATCAAGGTAATGTTTAATTACTTCTACGAACAACTCTAAAATTCTTACACAACAGTACCTAAAAATAATACGAAATACTTTAGTATTCTGACGAAAATTCACGTGGTTCAGGGTTACAGCTGGTATCTTCTTCTCACAGTAAGTTTCTTTTAGTACGACACAACTAATATGGCGCGTAAAATTAAGTCATTGATACTGTTGCCACCAAAGTTCTTGAACATTAGGCGAGGTGGTGAGCAATCGCGCGAACGACACGAGGCTCCCCCCCCCCTCGCTTCTACACAGGCAGTTCCTGTTCAAGAAGTTTGGTGGCAACTATAAAAAGTTTTTCATTACTTGATGTGATGATAGAAGTAGTAGGGACACTGCAATAAACCAAAGAATTCTGAAACTTGCGAGGCACATTGCTAGCAGAACTGACGGGCCGTTGGGGTCAGAAAATTCTCGAATGGCTTCCGGGTAACTGAATACGTGCTGTCGGTAGTAATCCAACAACAGCTTGTACCGTTGTCACAGATTATTTGATAGCCACCCGCCTCAATCTAGCCGGCGCGCAACTCACGCCCAACCCGCCCTTACCTTCATTTGTTTCATCCGGAGATGAGTGAATCGTTGGCCCGCGTAGTGGTACACACACATTTACAAGTGTACAGACGACCTCGCACGCACACAGACGTTCTCGCACGCAAACATTGACACTTCATTCGAATGGGGACTATCGTTTCTTTGCTCACCAGTTGGCGCCACTGTTGACTAAGGTCCAGAGGTATAGCTGTCAAAGGCGACTCTATAAGATCGGCGCCGAAACAAAGTTTTAAATCTTGAATCTCATAAATTTTAATCATTATGAATAACTATCATCATATCGAGTAGCTATGTCGCATTGTTGTGCAGTTCCATTTTGTTCGGAAATTTTATTTTTGTTTCAAAGCGTTCACATTCATCGCCAAATAATCCATATTTGCGATAATTTCACGAAGGAGATCACTTTTCAACAGGTAATTTAAAGAAATTAGTAATTTATATCACGAAGCCCGCCTAAACCAGTGAAAACTGAATGTTATTGGACCTCACGCGACACTAGCGCCTCTAGTGGCAAATTCACACGCGATAGCCCCCATTGTGTTAAGAGATCCAGTAAAATTACTGGCATAGAGGGCTTTGGACGCAGTTCTCAGGATTAACAACGCATCGCGATTTTATGATTTCTTATGCACATGGGTCATAGAGATCACATGGTATTACTACCAGGCCTGTGTCGCAAACGACAACGAATGCCATAAAAAAATGCCGCGAGCGAGAATCTGGTGGATTCGATTGGCACAGGACCAATCTGAATTGTAACCCTTGGGCAAGTCTATGACCGGCAGTGAGTGGACGTCTTTAGGTTAAGTTATTTGACGAGCCATAATAATGTCGTGCTCTGACTCTACAAGCTCTAACCCTGCTGCAAGTGGGAGTGAGGTAGTGAAGGAATCGAACCACTAACGGCCCAGTCTGACAGGTGTAGTTGACACAGTAGGGCTCCTCCGGGATCTCGGCCAGCGACGGGTACAGGGGACGGTAGAAGGATTGGAGTCTGACGGGGGGAAAGGGAAATATATACGGGGTCAAGCAAAACGTTGTGACGATATTTTACCCACAGAATCAGGTATCGATTTTTTAGGTTTTTTTTTTTGAGTTGGTAAATATTTACTATGGGATTCAGGTATCGCTCACACCATCAATCCCGTACTGGGCCATACATTTTTTTTCTACTATTTCGAAAAAAAAAACTTTATAAACATCACCTTATAAAAATCTTACATACAATCGATAGCCGATTTTGTGGGTAAAATATTGTCACAACCATTGATCTATTATAAGTAAGGATTTACAATCAGCCAGAGAAAAATGGCCCGTCAAAACGGGTGCCCGAACAGTTCGGGCACCCGTTTGGCGCTCAGTAAATTTGACAGTTTAAGTCTTATAGTGTTAGGTTTAGTTTTGTGTAAAATATTTATCTTGACACATATTATAAAGAGGCGTTATTAGCATATTGGAACGTATTTTCTAATGTCAGTTTGCTCCATATATTTTGACATATTCTGTTAGGCACTGTTCGTCCATATGTTATTATAGGTCAATGGTCACAACGTTTTGCTTGACCCTATATATAGGTAGGTGAAAGTAGGTTAGTCCTTAGGGTTGGGAACGCATTAGCGATCTTATGGTTTTTTGGGTCAGAGAGCTCACTTAGCAGCAGACACGGGACTGGCCGGGCCAGCTGCAGCTGTAACACTGTCACACTCACTGCAGCTCGTGCTGCGACTGGCTGATGGCGAGCTGCAGCCGCACGTCGTCGGAGCGCCGGCGCCGCTCCTCGCGCTCCGCCTCCTCGCGGGACATGGCCAGCGCCAGCTGCAGCTGTAACACTGTCACACTCACTGCAGCTCGTGCTGCGACTGGCTGATGGCGAGCTGCAGCCGCACGTCGTCGGAGCGCCGGCGCCGCTCCTCGCGCTCCGCCTCCTCGCGGGACATGGCCAGCGCCAGCTGCAGCTGTAACACTGTCACACTCACTGCAGCTCGTGCTGCGACTGGCTGATGGCGAGCTGCAGCCGCACGTCGTCGGAGCGCCGGCGCCGCTCCTCGCGCTCCGCCTCCTCGCGGGACATGGCCAGCGCCAGCTGCAGCTGTAACACTGTCACACTCACTGCAGCTCGTGCTGCGACTGGCTGATGGCGAGCTGCAGCCGCACGTCGTCGGAGCGCCGGCGCCGCTCCTCGCGCTCCGCCTCCTCGCGGGACATGGCCAGCGCCAGCTGCAGCTGTAACACTGTCACACTCACTGCAGCTCGTGCTGCGACTGGCTGATGGCGAGCTGCAGCCGCACGTCGTCGGAGCGCCGGCGCCGCTCCTCGCGCTCCGCCTCCTCGCGGGACATGGCCAGCGCCAGCTGCAGCTGTAACACTGTCACACTCACTGCAGCTCGTGCTGCGACTGGCTGATGGCGAGCTGCAGCCGCACGTCGTCGGAGCGCCGGCGCCGCTCCTCGCGCTCCGCCTCCTCGCGGGACATGGCCAGCGCCAGCTGCAGCTGTAACACTGTCACACTCACTGCAGCTCGTGCTGCGACTGGCTGATGGCGAGCTGCAGCCGCACGTCGTCGGAGCGCCGGCGCCGCTCCTCGCGCTCCGCCTCCTCGCGGGACATGGCCAGCGCCAGCTGCAGCTGTAACACTGTCACACTCACTGCAGCTCGTGCTGCGACTGGCTGATGGCGAGCTGCAGCCGCACGTCGTCGGAGCGCCGGCGCCGCTCCTCGCGCTCCGCCTCCTCGCGGGACATGGCCAGCGCCAGCTGCAGCTGCAGCTCCTCCTCGCCCGCCGTCAGGGGGCGCGCCAGCTCCGCTTCCCGCCCCGACCACTCCGCCGAGTCGCTGTTCATCTGGAAATAAGAATTAAAAATTAAAAACAAGATCACAAAAAAATACTCAAAGCTTCCTTTCCCTGTGAAGCTGTCCTATCGTTACGGTACCCGAGAAGAAGCGGGTAGGGCGGGCTGGAGGGCGTGTCGAGCGCGCCGTCACTGCCGAAGGCGCTGGCGCTCTGTGCGAAGCGCTGTTTGGCCCTGAGGGCGCGGATACATAGATAAATACAGTTCTTACGTTCTCCACGGGAGGGTAGGGCGGGCTGGAGGGCGTGTCGAGCGCGCCGTCACTGCCGAAGGCGCTGGCGCTCTGTGCGAAGCGCTGTTTGGCCTTGAGGGCGCGGATACATAAATAAATACAGTTCTTACGTTCTCCACGGGAGGGTAGGGCGGGCTGAAGGGCGTGTCGAGCGCGCCGTCACTGCCGAAGGCGCTGGCGCTCTGTGCGAAGCGCTGTTTGGCCTTGAGGGCGCGGATACATAGATAAATACAGTTCTTACGTTCTCCACGGGAGGGTAGGGCGGGCTGGAGGGCGTGTCGAGCGCGCCGTCACTGCCGAAGGCGCTGGCGCTCTGTGCGAAGCGCTGTTTGGCCTTGAGGGCGCGGATACATAAATAAATACAGTTCTTACGTTCTCCACGGGAGGGTAGGGCGGGCTGAAGGGCGTGTCGAGCGCGCCGTCACTGCCGAAGGCGCTGGCGCTCTGTGCGAAGCGCTGTTTGGCCTTGAGGGCGCGGATACATAGATAAATACAGTTCTTACGTTCTCCACGGGAGGGTAGGGCGGGCTGGAGGGCGTGTCGAGCGCGCCGTCACTCCCGAAGGCGCTGGCGCTCTGTGCGAAGCGCTGTTTGGCCTTCAAGGCACGCGCTCGCTCGTTTTTGAGCCGCTCGTCATCTTTTAACAGGTTCACCAGCTGTTTCGCCTTCTCGCGGACGTTTAGACCTGGAACGGTGAAGATTACCTAATATTAAGAAGGTGAGCTGGATTCACGTTTGGAAGTCTTTTTTTTTTGATATATTTAATTTTAACTAACTAATCTACTGACAACTTTTCTCTAGCAAAAATAGGTCTCCTAGCTGGAAAAATATTTTTTTTGTTATTTTCACCCGAGCAAAGATCGGTCGCCTAGGTACTAATAGTACATTATTGCCGTGGCCTGCAAAGCCTTTCACGTGCCGAGGATTATATAGTGCTTTTCTCAAAAATAAAAAAAAACCTTGATATTAGGTATTCATAATACAGCATTGACACGCACGCAAAGGTAGTCAAGTACTTACAACAAATCCAATGGAACGCCAATCTTATTTCGTATTCACCGATATTTGACTTTAACAGACACACTAACACGGCAAGTTAAAAACTCGCATGTAGATTTCTCGTTTTTTATAAAAATTAAGACCTTTTATTAATTTTTAAACCAAACTAGTAAACTATTTTCATGAAATAGCTAAATAAATCTGATACAAGACAAGAACTCCCGCTCTTTATGGATCGTTCTTTTTTTAAATTCCGTTCTAAAAATACATTGCGCTGTTTCAGACACGGATAAAAACGTTTGGTTTCGCGTCAATTGACAGATACAGAAAATGCAGTCTTGGCTGTTTGGGAATTCCTTCGCGTATTTATCAGTTTAAAAAAAAAAGTACCTGTACGATACTGAAATTTCATACAACATTCCCTGCGCTTATGCATGCCGCGGAAGTAAATTCATACAAATTTCCGGGGCATGCAGTGGAGTTTTTTTTTTTAATTTTTGACTGATCTTCAATGACGCACTTTGCGGTCTGATAGAAAGCAGACAATGACGAGTTTCCCGGCCATTTTTGAGAAAATGACTTTATAGTACATTACAGACCTAGGGCGGTGAATTCGTAAATGTCCCAGATCGCAGTTTTCTGTGACCCGAACCGAAGGTGAGGGCCATAAATATGCGATCTGGGGCTTTACGAATTACCGCCCGTGGTTTGTCAAGTTTTACGTCTTGCCTTGGCCAAGAAGTGAGATTTTCTCTCCGCGTAGCGGGCAGAAAATCCCACTTTATGGCCAAGGATGATGTAAAATATTTTATAATAGAACTATCATTTTTAGAAATGGCCCTGGATAACCAACCTACTTAAATTGCAAACTTTGGGAAGCCCTATGTTCAGGAGTGGACACCGGGCCCAGTGCGGATTGGGGACTTTACACACACGCAGTGTTTGCAGGCTCCCTCACGATGTTTTCCTTTACCAAAAAGCTTGGTAGTATATTCAGTGGCCATGTTTCGTCTGAAATTACGCTGATGGTAACCTCTTCATTGAAAGCTTGGTAAATATGTATTGCGAGAATAAAATGCTGTAACCTTAAATAACAAATATTTACAAGATCAGGCCATCTGGTGAGCGTAAACCCTCATTAATATGTGTTCTGTGCCGCCTGCTAAATTGGCATACTAGTACTACAGCCTATTTGCGTCCCACTGCTGGGCACAGGCCTCCTCTCATCACGAGCCCTGCTAAATTGGCACAGTGAAATGAAAAGTGAAAACACATCAAGGCCGCAGCTATAGGTACTGCCAGCAACCCGAAACCGGCGACGTAACACTATGCGATAACGAATCGTTTCTGAATAACTGTGATTCGCATGTCGATGATTATGTATTACGTATGAATCAGATGAAAAAATATTTAGCGGGTTTAGATAGGCAATTAAATACTACGTTAATTTGCAGTACTGTTTTAACGCATTCACTGCCACTTCTGTTTTACGAACTTTAGCCAGGTGCCACATTATCAGTGCCTGTCATTAAAGAAACATTTCAACGCACATGTGCGTTCAAGGCACTGCGGGAAAGTCAGCAAAACGCATACCTATATGCGTCGGTGGCAGTGAATGCATTAATGCGATATTTGATAATGTGAGGTTTGGTACGGAGTGACTAAAGTGAAACTAGGCTGGACATTTCTGCCGAATGCACAAATGAATAAAGAAGCAATAAGGAGTTGTTTGTCATTTGTAAAACCTAGTCATTGGAATGGGACTTCAGAGCTTAAATGAAAATCACAACGGACCGAGAAAGAAATGAGAAATGGGAAGGAAGGACGGCAAACCCAGGCTTGTTCGGGGAAGGGACTGGGTTGTGGGATTGTCCCACGAAAACCCATAGGTCAACTTTACAGGACGTTGCTCGCTTAAGAGGATACGTGAGCTGAGCCCCTTATCAGATTTGAGAATTTTAAATAAATGTTGTTGTCTCGCTCGCGCGGGCGGAGCGGCAAAAGATGCGATAAGGACAACTGCAGCTCGGTCGAAAAATCCGACGTAAAAAACTCAGAAATCGAGGTTTCGTTCTCGACATTTTCCTCCTCCAAAATTAAACCAATCGTAATGAAATTTTGGGAACTTGTTGACAAGGAAATTATCTGTGTCGGACCGTTTTGATTTTTGCGTTTATTATTGTGGTTTTTGTATACCAGGCATTTCTTTGCGGCCTATTCAATCGGGCCGTTTGCAGCACTGTTTGGAGCCACCTAGTTCTATTAAGAACAGAAATATCACTAAAAGCAAAACGTACCGACACAGTTACTGACTAAATTGATCTTATTTCAAAAAAGCATTGATCTACGATCAAAATCCAGGGAGGAATATGTCGAGAACGTTTGTATGGAAAAGACCACTAGCGTGTCCTCTTGAAAGCTATCAACAAAGTATCGCACTTACCCTGATCCTTCCACTCCTCCATATACTGGAAGTCTTTTAGTGTGTGTATAGCAAAAATATTCTCCTTGCATTGCATCGCGACCTTTTCGCTACCGGTCTTTATTAGATACTCCATCAGAACTAAAGCCTTATAGACATGCCGCCAGTTCTTGCCGTGGTCGTTGAGCCGCTTCCATATCATCTGCATGATCTCCGTGAAGGCCATGACGTTGTAGGTCAGGTCGGCGATCTCCGCCATTAAAGTGCTCGACGGGCCCCATGGATCGTTCGACGTCGCCTCGCGCACTTTCACCTGGAAGCGTAAGCGTATATTTTTCGGTGAAGGAAAACATCGCGAGGAATCCTGCATACATCTGCGAAGTAATTCAAAAGCTGTGTGTGTAGTCCCCAATCCGCACTGGGCCTGCGTGGGGACTACAGCCCAAACCCTCTCGTGTTGAGAGGAGGCCTGTGCCCAGCAGTGGGACGTAAATAGGACGTAGTAGTAGTTGTATATAAGCAAACACCGCAACGGTCCCAGAAGTTAGCAATGTTAACGTACGCGTATTTTTCTTAAGGTGTATCTTAAGGAATTCTGTAGGTTGCAAACAAGCATCTCATTTGAGATTTTAAGTCCTTCAAACTATTGGGATTTTTATTTATTATCACCCTTTTCCTTGCATCTATTAGATTGCTTCCTTAAACTTCGCTAATTTGCTAAATACGGAGTGTTATGTTAGTTCTACTTTTAAGTCACTTGGTTCTAGGTCCAACCACTAATAAAACAAGCATAGTCCATTTTGAAATATCCCCTGAAGCGTGAGTGAAGCTGAAGGTAACCAAAGCAGGGCAAGTTCTTTCATTAAATTTAAAAACTATCACCAAAAATCGGATACACTGTGAAAGTGAATTGGAAAAGTGTAAAGAAAAAAAGAACATGAACCCTTTTTTTGTAAATTTCCTGGATGAGATAACATTTTTGTATGGAATGACAGCAAGACGTCTATAGGTGGCGGGTAGGTACTTAAAATGTGGATCCAGCGTACACCTTAACCTGTTAGGCAGCTAACAATTTTGATGTTAAGCCTTACCTGGGCGTCTGAGTAGTTGTGAAAGTGAATTGGAAAAGTGTAAAGAAAAAAAAAACATGAACCCTTTTTTTGTTAATTTCCATTTCATTTCCTGGATGAGATAACATTTTTGTATGGAATGACAGCACAACGTCAAGTGGCGGGTAGGTACTTAAAATGTGGATCCAGCTTACACCTTAACCTGTTAGGCAGCTAACAATTTTGATGTTAAGCCTTACCTGGGCGTCTGAGTAGTTGTGCGCGAGGTTTTTAATATTTCTCCTTAGGCCCGCCACGTTTACTTGCATATCATCCCGTCCCATCTGTAACACATCACCATCATCATCATCACCAACATCACCATCATCATCATCATCATCATCACCATCATTATCGTCATCATCATCGTAATTACAGTTTAATTACCATCAAAACGAAACTTCGATCTATTAAAACTAACATAAACCTAGAACTTCTTTAAAATGTCGAACTATACTGTCATTGATCACGGTAAATAAGCGACATTCTTAAGGATAGCGTTTTTATGCCCTCACTCAAGGTGAGACGGTGCAAGTCTGTAAATAAAAGGTAACTTCCTTCCTTCCGCGTGTTCTTCGAACCATGTCGTGCAAGAAAAAGAAATTCATTTGATTTAGTATCGTTTTATCTTAAACCTTAAGGCTTCAATTTATATAACAGAAAATTGACCAACATGCGATATTCGAGTACTATTTTATAATTCATAATAGCCCACATCCGTTAATAAATACCAATACTACTGGTACGTCCCGACAGACTAGAAAGTCTGTCGGGACTGGGCTCCTGAAGTGAATCTAAAACATGTGTTCACAAACGTACGGCTTTAAGCAATCCATATCAACCTGGTTTCAGATAATAGGATTACACTATAAAAATACTATAGGATAGTTCGAATAACTTTGCCATTTGGAAAGGATCCTTGTATTTATCGCCATATACTTATTATGTATTCCATATGGTTACAGTATCAAAAATTAGCACACGAAGCTTCATTATTACTAAGCAATTAGTTATTATTTAAACTTTATTGCACATAAAGAAAACTTAGTGTACAAAAGGCGGACTTAATGCCTTGAGGCATTCTCTACCAGTCAACCTTTAGGCAAAGCAGAAAATGGTTAGGGGCGGTGCGAAAAAAAAACAAAATTACTGAATATACTCATAGTACTCATAGTTATCATTCCATAGATAGTACAACGCCGTATTGCAGAGTACAGTTGAGTTCTCTGATGTGTAGATACTTTTGCACCTTACTCCGTTGAAACAAGGTTAAAAAGTGTACATGTATTCATGAACTCGACCGGCGGATGGGCGGGAATCGTGAACTGAATTTTCCAAACGTAAAAAAGGTATTTCACCACATCTCTACAAATTTAAGATGTATTATTTGCTTTGGCATTCAGCTATCTAATCGCGAGATACGAATGAAACAAAGAACATAATTTTCTAGAACAGCAAATATCGTAAAATCATTTTACGTCACACCAGGCCGAAAAGCGGGATTTACCGCCCTTGGGCGCTACGAAAAATCCCTCTTCACGGCCAGGTGGTGACGTAAAATCGTATACTAGCCACGGGCGGTCGTAAAGAAATCCTCAGACCGCTAGATTATAGCCCTCGCCTCCGGCTCGGGCCTCAATTACCCGCGATCTGAGACTTTCTTTACTTGACCGCCCTAGGTGTGTAATGTACTATAATTTGGCAATTCTGCCGAGCCGAGTCCAGCCAGTCGAATCGTCAAATTTTGTGTTCTTTGGTAAACTAATAATTAAGCCATAATTTTTGGAAGTTTGAAATCACTTTGTAAACAAAGTTCGTCCCAAAACAGTAAAGGACAAAGGCATATATGTCAGCAGATAAAGTAAAACTGAAATCCCCTCGGCTTTGTCCTTTTGGATACATTCCAATTCTTGGTCAGTGTCGAAGGCAGGCGCGTATTGTACTATCAAGGAGTCAGTAAAGTTAATAAATATTTCGTCATAAGTGTTTAGGGATTTCGAATGTTTTTAATCTAAATCCTTACTGGATAGTCTTCTTTATAAATTGAACGCAAAAACAATAAAGCAAATTGACTAGGTATGTGGATTGTGGACCATATTGGCTTTCCCCGATATTTTATAAAGTGGATACTATATTTCTCTAAGTCTAAGATATAGCATTTATCTACGCACCAAAGAAGTCTAACAAATTCACACTTTTACTATGATTTCATGGTATTCGACCGTGCGTGGTGATGACGGAAGGAACCGGACAGACGGAAGCTAAACAACTGTTTCGTCTTTCAAAGCGTAACGAACTGACTTTGAGCAGTAACAAAGAGTTTATTTCGGGTGGGGTAAACAAATGACGTGGACGGTTAGTGACCTGTCGCGTTCGTATCAGGCAAACGTACCGATAAAAACTAAACTGATTGTTTGGCCGCCAATTTAGATATCCCACTGTAGTAACTGACGTCACGATACCACAACACAAGCAGTAGGTACGTTTTTGACTGAATTGTAAATAAGTGGGATTTTCTGCCCGCTATGCGGAGAGAAAATCTCACTTCTTGGCCAAGGCAAGACGTAAAACTTTTGACAAACCACGGGCGGTAATTCGTAAAGCCCCAGATCGCATATTTATGGATTCACAGAAACCTGCGATCTGGGACATTTACGAATTCATCACCCTAGGTCTGTAATGTACTATTAATATAGATAAGTTTGTCAGGAGCTTAGAAGCAAAGGCTCATATAGAGTTACAGGCTCTGTAAATTTCTATGATTGATAAATCTCATTATCACTGCTGAAAATAGGCATCTCAAGTTTCTTTACAAAGATCAACACAGTTTGTTCTCTCTCAGAAATGGGCTAGCAAGTGCAGGTTCATTTCATTTTCTGACGTGTAAAAGTGCCCTCATGCGGCCAATTCGTTGAATAAAGGATTGAATTTTGAATTTGAATCAATCGGATCGGATTCTGTGATCTTTCGTGTGGTTGGCTCGAGTACTTTTTAGTCCCATCGAACGCAAAGGATGACTGGTTGCTATGATTATTTCATCGTTTAAAAAGTTCGATTGTGTTTTATATGATTTTTTGTGGCAATACAAACAAAATATGACGCGGTAAGTATTTAATATTTAAAAAAAAAACTAGGAATATTAACTCTTTCAAGCAAAACTGCATTCATAATACTTCTAGGGTTTTCCTTCAGATTTAGCTAGAAATTCCTTTGCAGCCTGGTAAAACCCGCGGTCCATCAAACACGACTTAACCCACGCAACTAAAACTTCTTACAAATGCATTGCTTAAAGCATTAAATTGTATGACATGTGTGGATGGATGATGGTACATTACTCAACGAATTGACAAAATAATGACAAAATCTGAACATAACATGGTCAAAGAACGAATGACGTGGTTAACGCTAATTACACATAATGTCATCGATGAATGATAAGGTAAAAATAATACGACCTCTATGCTTATTGCTTAATTATTATAGGAAATAAGTGTAGGTAACTACTGTATATAATCGATGAAAGTGATACAGCAAAAGAAAGTATAAAAAAAATCTGTTCATAATGTCTACATATAAATCAAAGTTTGTGACTAGTGATTCAAAACATGGCATGGTGAAAAAAAAAAACGAATAGGTCTATCTACTATGAATATCGCTTTATCGTAAGTTTTAGTGATATTCATTTTAAACATAAAATGCTATGCTAATAATGGTTTGTGATTGTGAAACTGGACGGGGTCTAACAGAACAAAAAATACTAGACCCTAACTGTAGCGATTTCAATTTAAAAAAATGAAGTGTCCAACTTTTAAGACGGAACGTAAAATAATGCTTAAAGGAATCGGGTAAAAAAAATAGAGCGATTAAGGGGGTGCTAAAGGACTGGTCGGTGATGAAAAATGCCCTGATGCAGAGCGTTACTACTTCCATTTCAACTTACTTTGAACGGTTTTTAAGTGAAAAGACGCCGAAGTATTGTAGGTCCGCGATTTCTGTAGACAACATAAACATTCGTACATAATTTAATACAATACAACATGCACACCACTGTTATTCGTATAAATAAGTTAAAATCTATATTTACCACCGTGTTATGTTAGTATGGAATCAAGCACTGTTAACACTCATGCAATATTATACTAGGTACGTATTTAGCAAAACTGTGAAGAAGCGTTTTTTGTGCACAAAATGCGAATAGATAGGCAGCCTCTACACAACTAAGTAGAGCTAGGGAGTAAGGATTGTTGCCCACAAGCTAACACCCCACACGATTCTTCGGCGAGTAACATGTCGCCGACATAATTGAAGTTATTTTATGATGAAAGCAATTCCAAAATCAATAAATGAACGGGAAATCACAGTGTATGGATTCTAGCATAGGCATAGTTTAATTGCCCGTGTGGTGCCGGCAAAGAATTGCACCACCCCCTCTCTTCTCGTGGGTGTCGTAAGAGGCGACTAAGGGATAAACCGGAGGATGGGCAGCAGCGTCCTCCGAGAACTACCTTCATCAAACTGCGGTCGCCAACCCGCCTGCCAAGCGTGGCGACTATGGCAATCCCCCCCAAGGGATCTATATACTTGGGACCAAGAAAGTGCCACAAGCAATGCCCAGACCCCCAGTCCCCGGCGGTCCCGCTATTCCTGGCTCCGGTAGCGGCCATGGTAAAGGCGGGGCAGGGGGTGCTAAAGTTAATCCCCGGCAGAGACCCGGCTACCAAAAACGACGACCTTTGGCCCTGGCAACATATAACTGCCGTACACTGCGGACCGACGAAAAGGTACTGGAACTGGAGGAAGAATTGAGCAGGTTACGTTGGGGAATCGTAGGGTTATCAGAAGTCCGGAGAGAGGGGGAGGACATGATAACCCTGAAGTCCGGTAACCTGTTCTATTTCCGGGAGGGCGACCAACAGTCCCAGGGAGGTGTCGGGTTTATCGTCCACAAGTCCCTCGCAAACAATGTGGTGAAGATCGAGAGTGTGTCGACCAGGGTAGCGTGCCTTGTACTCAGAATAACACAACGATATTCGTTGAAGGTTATACAGGTTTACGCTCCGACCTCGACACACTCCGACGATGAGGTGGAGGCTATGTATGAGGACATTTCCAGAGCCATGCATAGCTCCAGAACTCACTTCACAGTTGTTATGGGGGATTTCAACGCGAAACTGGGCAAACAAGACGGTGAAGAGCTGAGAGTGGGGCAATTTGGAGTAGGGCGCAGGAATCACCGGGGCCACCTACTGGCTGGTTTCATGGAGAAGGAGGGACTCTATATGATGAACTCCTTCTTCAAGAAACGTGAGCACAGAAAGTGGACCTGGATGAGCCCTGATGGTGTAACGAGGAATGAGATAGACTTTATCATGTCGACGAGGAAGCAGATATTCGATGATGTCTCAGTGATCAATTCGGTTAAGTCCGGGAGCGATCACCGTATGGTACGAGGCACATTGAATATCCAACTAAAGCTTGAGAGATCTCGATTGATAAAGTCTACGCTCCGCCCGGCACCGGCCCAGCTCCAAAACCCCGAGAGCTTTCAGCTCGAACTCCAAAACCGTTTTGCTTGCCTAGAAAGCGACGTGGACGATTACAACGACGGGTTTGTGGAAGCTGTCCATACGGTTGGGTCCAAGTTCTTCAAGACCCACCGTACAAGAACCAAGAAAATCTCAGACTCAACCCTAAAGCTCATGGAGGTGAGGCGTGAGATGATTCTGCAGTCTTCAGGTGACGCTAGTCATTATCGGCAGCTCAACAGACGGATCTCGAAGTCTCTGAAGCGTGATGTACGCCGATTCAATACCAACAGTATTGAAAAGGCTATTGAGCGTAACAGAGGCTCGAAGGTGTTTACCAAAGATCTGTCTATTGGCCAAAGCCAATTGACAAAGTTGAAGACCGAAGACGGCAGGATCGTTTCATCCAAACCGGAGCTGTTGGGAGAAGTCGAGAAGTTCTATGGGCAGTTATACACGACAATCCGAACACCCGTCGCTGATCCAGCTAAAGACCCTAGAGCTAGATTAACCCGACACTATACCGAAGATATCCCGGACGTCAGCCTGTACGAGATTAGTATGGCTCTCAAACAGCTTAAGAACGGCAAATCCCCTGGTGACGACGGAATTACAGCCGAACTCCTGAAGGCGGGTGGTAAACCAGTCCTTAAGGCCCTTCAGACGCTGTTTAATTCCGTCATTCATGAAGGGAGAACGCCGCGAGCATGGAACAGAAGTGTGGTGGTGCTCTTCTTCAAAAAAGGTGATAACACCTTGTTGAAGAATTATAGACCCATCTCACTTCTGAGCCATGTTTACAAGCTGTTTTCGAGAGTCATTACGAACCGTCTCGCGCGCAGGTTTGACGAATTCCAGCCTCCCGAACAAGCCGGTTTCCGAAAGGGCTATAGTACCGTAGACCACATACATGCGTTGCGGCAGGTTGTACAGAAGACCGAAGAGTATAACCTCCCCCTTTGCCTTGCATTTGTGGACTACGAGAAAGCCTTCGATTCGATCGAGACTTGGGCTGTGCTGCAGTCTCTCCAGAGGTGCCAAGTTGACTACCGGTACATCGAAGTGTTGAAGTGTTTGTACGAAAATGCCACCATGTCCGTCCGACTACAGGACCAGACCACGAAGCCTATTCCACTGCAGCGGGGAGTCAGACAAGGAGATGTGATGTCTCCGAAGCTGTTCACCGCTGCATTGGAGGATGCTTTCAAGGTGCTGGACTGGAAAGGTCGAGGCATCAATGTTAATGGCGAGTACATCTCTCACCTTCGATTTGCCGACGATATTGTAGTCATGGCTGAGACCATGGAGGACCTCAGTATTATGCTCGCTGACCTCAGCAGAGTTTCCGATCGAGTTGGTCTTAAAATGAACATGGACAAGACGAAAATTATGTCTAATGTCCATGTTGTGCCAACTCCCGTAATAATCGGAGGCTCTGCGCTCGAAGTTGTTGACCATTATGTATACCTGGGACAAACAGTCCAGTTAGGTAGGTCCAACTTCGAGAAAGAGGTCAATCGTGGAATCCGACTCGGCTGGGCAGCGTTCGGGAAGCTTCGCAGTGTCTTTTCGTCCAAATTACCGCAGTGTCTCAAGTCGAAAGTCTTCGACCAGTGTGTGTTGCCAGTGATGACTTATGGTTCCGAGACGTGGGCGCTTACGATGGGCCTCATAAGAAGGCTCAAAGTCACTCAGAGGGCAATGGAGAGGGCTATGCTCGGGGTTTCTCTGCGTGATAGAATCAGAAATGAGGATATCCGCAGTAGAACTAGGGTCACCGACATAGCCCGAAGAATTGCGAGCCTTAAGTGGCAGTGGGCGGGGCACATTGCTCGCAGGACTGATGGCCGATGGGGCCGGAAAGTTCTCGAGTGGCGCCCGCGAACCGGGAGACGAGCTGTCGGTAGGCCTCCAACAAGATGGAGCGACGACCTCGTGAAAGTTGCGGGAAACCGGTGGAAGCAAGTAGCACAGGACCGGTCTGAGTGGCGAGCCTTGGGGGAGGCCTATGTCCAGCAGTGGACGTCTTTCGGCTGAAATGATGATGATGATGATGATGATAGTTTAATAGGGATGACGACAGGGTGAAGAAATCGAAATTCTAATTAGTCCGTCAGTCAGGTAATAAAAAAATATTAGACACGTATTTTTTGTTTTATCAAATTAACAAAAAACGACTACGTTAAAACGCATTAAAGTTGGAGAGTGGGGGCTAACTACGTCAACGTTAGGTATAAATCGTACCTAACCGTGACGTCACGCGACATTTCAACTCAATATATCTCCGTATAAGTTTGATTACGTGAAAAAATAAAAAATACGTGTCCAATACTTTTCAATAATCTTCCTGATAGACTAAGGAAAAAAAGTTGTCGTCATGCCTATTCGAGGCAGTTTTTCTACAAGACAATGTGATCTAGCACGAATCGGGCCCAGGGCATTTAGTTTGAAACATTATACCTTTTGACTGCCGGAATTTCAATCTTTACATTTACGTTTATTTTTTTTGAAAAGTCGTGTTTGTAGCTGTACTGTATCCCGCCCCGCGGTATAACACATGTAGAAATTTTTTCAAGTTCCCTAGAAAATTTCGGGAAATCCTCCCTTCCTGCTCCCCTATAGGTAAGGTACTTCCACATGGTAAATTTCAGCTTTCTACGACCAGTAAGTATCCAGTTTCGGCGGTGCGTTGTCATTATCTAACGCAAGAGTTTTATGTATTTTGATTGATGAAATGATGAATCATGCACTAAAACTATATATATAAAACTCAAAGGTGACTGACATAGTGATCTATCAACGCACAGCCCAAACTACTGGACGGATCGGGCTGAAATTTGGCATGCAGGTAGATGTTATGGCGTAGGCATCCGCTAAGAAAGGATTTCCCAAAATTCCCACGGGAACGGGAAAAAACGGGATTTTTCATTTTAATATTTCTGCGCATACTAAGTTGCGGGGAAATTAAAAATAAATGGTGTAAAAGATAGCATACGTCTATAGTGAGTGACTAGCTTAAGCCGGTGGGTTGGGTTAGGTTAGTGGGAGGAAGCCGTATGCGACAGACAGCGTGCTTCAGTAGAATGCGAGGTTCTCATAAATGTTATGACTCCTGTATTGTATTATGTACATTATCTATTATAAAACCTACTTATGCACTGAATTAAAAAAAATACAAACTTCTCGCGCAGGGGACTAGTAAATACCTAGAGCATAATTGTTTTATATTCTTTGAATGTGTGAATAAGATTAGGTATACATAGAAGGACCACAAGACGAAGTATCTTTAGCTTTTCATAACGTGATTTTTGACTAGTCGTTATCCGTCGATTATTTGGTAGGTATGATACGCCCCTTGGACTTCAGTCATATCATTTATTTTTAGTTCATATGTTGTCTTTGAAAATGTCCATGAAAAACCCGATTGCAACATACATTACATATGTAAAAACACGTATTTAAGTAAGTAACACTTTATTTTACAAAAACACAAAACAGAAAAGAGACAAATGTACAAAGGCAAGGGTGTATCTAATTGAGAACTTGAGTGTTTTTGCTTTTATTTAATGAAATTGTGACCACATCGCTGTATCGTCACTATGTTACGGCCTTGCCTTCCACTCGTAATAGCTTTTATAAGGTCACTAGAACAAGATCTCGCAGGCTCATAACATTAATACCTAGATAAGTATAAATTGACATTACATCTATAGATTCTCATTCATATGAATGTGTATGTCTATGCTTTGAACATCTTATCTAGAATAATGGAATCATGAAACAACGGACTGATTGAACAATTCTTGAACAAATCGTTTAGGGTTGTCGATTATCAGTGGTTGGCAAACAATATGGAGTAAATATTAATACAATTAATCGATACATTAAAAACCGGCTAAGAAGCGAGTTAAACTCGCGTGGAGACGGTTCCGACCCTTGATTATTTTCAATAACGTCATTTTCAAACCGTTTCACAGGATAAGCTCTTTTATATGATAGATTTCAAATATCATGGACTTCTTAATAATTTTCCTGTTATATATAGGTCAATAACTATCCTCCTTATTTTTTCCAAAATTTTAGGTCTAGTAGTTTCGGAGATAAGGTAATTTTTCGCCTATTTTCTTAAATAACTCCAAAGGTATTGACCAAAAAGGAAATAAAAATATATATTTGAAATTCTCATAAGAATTACTTTCATTTCATATGTCACATGATATAGTTTGAAAAACTTCATGAATATTTTTTTCAAATTTAGCCCCCAAAAATAGGGTCTATGTTTAAAATTCATTCATTTTCGTTACACGTCCGTCTTTGGGTCACAAACTTACATATACGTACCAAATTTCAACTTAATCGGTCCAGTAGTTTCGCAGAAAATCGACTGTGACAGACGGACGGACAGACACACGAGTGATCCTATAGGGGTTCCGTTTTTACCTCTTGAGGTTCGGAACCCTAAAAATGTTAGTAGTTACATCAAGAATAGAAAAGAAATTAATCACCATTTCCAGTTCATTTTTTTTTCATGACTTTTCAACCAGCGCACACGTCACCTGATGGTAGAGATCTTCTACTATCTAAAGTCCCGCGCCTTCACATTTCAAAACGCTTCAATTTTTTTTTCATTTTTTAAAAAGCACCACCAACACTCAACGCATAGGTGATGGCTGTCTCAGCACGCACACATGTGTTGAGAGTGTTGGTGGTGCTTTTTAAATACATTAGAGCGTTTTGAAATGTGAAGGCGCGGGACTTTAGAAAGTAGAAGATCTCTATACTCGTAAGGGGTTTCTGTGGCCCATGGATGGACATGCTTTTCCAACTCTCAGGACTATCATTTAATGCTTCTATCACTTAGACCATTAAGCATTACACTCAAAGAAAATTAAGATAAAGGTGTATGCCGGACCAAAGTTAACGACAATGGGTAAATTAGTCATTGGTTTTGCTTTTTTAGCACAGTATGTAATGTACAGCCCAGCCCTAGGCCTTACGGTACAGCACGAGTCAGGTGCTCCGTGCGCGGCCATTGACCGCGCCCAATGCATTGCCATGGGGATCTATGATTGCTTCCGGCAAATCTCGAACCGGTGGAAAAATGTCGCCACTAAGTCTCGTATCCTATTTTGTTAATTTTGACCACATGTCAGACGATCTGTATTAAAGACGCCACTTTCATTCTGATATATGTAACAAACAAATGATATACGAATCATCATTCACTCGAGTGAAGGGAATCAGTCAGGCGAACGTTCGTTAATCAGTGAGGTAGTATTGCAACATAATGCTCTAAACGGAATCTTAAAACGAGGGACTGCCTTTATAGAACGTGTTCATCATCGCCTATGGGTGTTTGTCAACCCAAGGCGAGTTGACGATCTAGAAGATACATGGTTTCCTATTGCAAAACATTCATCCAAGATGAAACTGCTGGAGAACACTGAAGGAATCTACAACTGGAGATGATAGTTACAGAAAGAACGATTACAGTGATAAAAATGCACAGGGCGGACACGGCCTATAAAACCACGATTTCGAACACAATTCGAATGAAGGGTCAATGTTGCGTGCAAGGACGTCTGAGTGTGTGCGAGGACGTCTGTACACTTGTAAATGTGTGTTTACTACTACGCAGCTCAATGATCCACTCACCATCTCCGGATGAAACAAATGACGGTAAGGCGAGTTGGGCGCGAATTGCGCGCGTGCTAGATTTAGGCGGTGATTCCGTGGCCATTCTGTACGTAGTACTATTAAATATTCTGTGAAAAAGGTTAACTTCTCGTGTTGAGAGGACGCCCATACCGTCCGTATAAGGTATTTAGTGGTGGATTACATAAAATCAACTTATTGAAAGTCATTGCTTTTACGTCACAGACTTGTAAATCTCAACAACAGAAAAATAATGTAAATCACAGTTAGAACCATTCAACAGGGCTTTTGAATAAATTAAAGTAAATACGAATTGTTTTATCAGCCTTTGTGTGGCAGCTCGTATCTTGATAACATATCGGTCCTTTGCAATAGAAATACAGACGGAGATTTTTTTTCTTATGCATCTGATAATAGTGAAAAATACCTTCAAATACTAACAGAGCTATCACATTCATTATAAGATGCTGATTGCTTGGCTTGGGTTCACTGGGCGTAAGTACATCCATACGCAGTTCATAGTTTGAAGGTTTTCTATTTTTTTCTTTAGCTAATGACAGCTTTTCAAACACAAATTTCAAACCTATAGGGGACGTAAGTAGTACTTTCATCAAAAATATTATTTTTTTCCAAAATTCCAAGACTTCCCTTTATTAGGTAGTCATGGATGTAAGTAAAAACCACGTGCTTAGAAAACTCGTAACGTGCACGGTAAAAATAACAATATCAAATCCACACATTAAATAACAAGGTTTCAAGGAAGCGTGATTCACAAAATCTGTGAGCTCATAGTGACGTTGGATCTGGCTTCCTGGCGTAAAACAGCGGTATTCACAAACTTGGAGAGAAGAAACTCACTGACCAAGCCCCTCGGCGTATAGGCGCATGAAATTTGGCATAAAGATTCTTTAAATGTTGAGCATGAAGAAGAGATATTCGGAAACTCATCCTCTAATCTCAGAGGCGTTTTTATTAGTTTACACACTTAGTATGAAATTCCAAGCTTGTTTCTTAAAATAACTTTAACACCGAAAATATTATCATCAGCCTCTTCGTGATTCGGGCGCCATTTGTACGTTAGGAGTAGTTTTAAATAAATATATCATCCACATAGTCATTAGATTAGATTAGAGATTAGAAGTACAGATTATTTCGGTCCTAGAACCTCGGTCAGAAGTTACAAAAAAAAAGAGTTCTAAATATAAATGCACTGCAAAGGCGAGAAAGTTCAAAGGTAAACGAAACAAATCAATATTGTGAGGTATTGGGCAAGTACGGTCAAGGCTCGCGCGCTAGCCGACTGGCCTCGAGGCGTGTTTTGCTAAGTACCTACCTATTCAGTTTGTTAAACGGTGAGCAGGTAACCCATGAAGAGTCATTCTATAAGATTAGTATGATCCAAGCCGTGATGGCCTAGTGGTTCGACCTACCGCCTCTCATGCAGAGGGTCGGGGGTTCGATTCCGGCTCGCACCTCTAAGTTTACTTATGTGCGAAATTCAATTTGAATTAATTACTGTGCTTTTCGGTGAAGGAAAACATCGTGAGGAAACCTGCACGCGTCTGCGAATTAATTCAAAGATATGTGTGAAGTCCCCAATTCGCACTGGGCCCGCGTGGGGACTATAGCCCAAACCCTCTCGTGATAAGAGGAGGCCTGTGCCCAGCAGTGGGACGCAAATAGGCTGTAGTAGTAGTAGTAGTAGTATGATCCAAGTAACCAAAACTGCACACTCTCTTATTACATAGTAATAGAAACGTGTCGAGAAAAATTTGGTCACTTCAACCGTTTGAGTAGTTAATTTTACTACTGTCTTTTTTACAGTTTTCAGTCTTTTTTATAAATGACTTAACATTCCACCTTTGATAACGACGATGCTGTATTCAATTTCCGGTCTGAATGAACCACCCAACAAAACATTTAAAAGATTGAAGAGACGTGCACCACAGGATCTTATGCAGTAAAACATAATATGAGACTGTCTGTACCAACACATGGTCACATCACTGGACAGTGCTCTTTCATACTTTTAATCCAGCTAAATGTCACCAAGACAGATCGCAGGAATAAAAGGTTAAAAAAAAATCCGCTCAAGATCGGGTAAATCCGTATAGAAAATATACAAAAAAGTTCAAGACTATCAAATCAAATTAATTATTCCGGCAAGTATGCCACATCTGGGCACGTTTACTAGCCAAGTATAGCGTTGCGTATGAACTTATTTTTGGATTTCATTGCCAAAAACCACTCACGCAGAATTTTGCACGCACAGTGTTATTCACCTCGTAACCTGTTATCGGCGTCATGGCTTATCAATTTCCTTCACACTCTTTTATTTGTTAGTTCTTTGGAAATGCACAAACAATAACACGGCGAACAAACGCTTCAGGCATATTGTTCAAGAAAAAGAGACACTGGGGTTTCAGATAGGATAGCTTATACTTTAAATACTAAGCTTATAACTTCTCCACTTTTAACTTAGTCTAGTGTTGGCTTTATAAATTTTCATGTAATTTTATGAAAAAAATGTATGAAAGTCGTACATTTTAATTTATTTACTAGTTGGCCCGGTGAACTTCGCATCACTCGTAGGCGATTCTTTTTTTAGCTGTTCCTTTTGATTTTTCTCGATTTTTTTTCCTTCTATATGCTTCTATTTTATTTCCTGAGTCACGAGAAATAAAACAAAAAAAAGAATCAGACAAATCGGTTCAGCAGTTCTCGAGCCTTAGCCAGACTAACACACGGCGATTCATTTTTATATGTATTTGTTGATGTTGATCATAACCTTATCAGAATATTAAATTATGTGGTTCAATCATAAAATGTGGGTAATTATTTCAATGCCACTTGATTTACATGGCTATTTCCTGGATTTTTATTTATTTATTTATTTAATTTTAGACAAGCACCAATTCGCTGATGCGTCTAAATCATATTTCCACTGTTAGAGTTCAAGTTAATAAGAGATTATCAAGTCTGTTTTTGAACTGGTTAACACTTGTAGAGTTCACCGTTCCGGCGGGTAGTTTATTCCATGCGTTAACAATCCAGTTTGAGATAAAGTTCTTAGCTATGTTGGTGTTGGATCTTGTAATAGCCAGTTTGTCAGGGTGCCCTCGTGTACACTTGTTGGTGTTGCGCTTGAACAGGTCTTTGAGTTCTGGACAATCATACTAGCCTTTGATTAGTTTGAAAGTCTCAATTCTTTCTCTCCTTTTCTCTAAAGTTGTTAGTCTTAGGTTTTTTACTTTTGTAAAACACCTTACCCAACCATGCCAGAAGGAGGGTTATGCTTTTTGAGAACAATATATTTATTTTCTATTGTACACTCTGTATCCTAAATAGCTTAATGGAATTTAGCTTGAGTGCACATAAAGTGAGCTAATTTGTTCTGTTTGTGAGAGTGACACTGGGTAAATAAGTTTCATTCCTTTATTAATTTTTTTCAGTAATCATGTTATTTTATTAAGGCACCTATTAGAATGATCACAACCAAAAGAAAGTGACTCGGTACTGGATCTGCTCCCTACTAGTGAAAACGCCACCCTATGGGTTAGGAATCTAGACATTGTTTTATAATTAATGATTAAGTGACTCATATGCAGGGATCAGAAATTCGGATACATATTTACCTAAACTTTGGCAGCGGCGTTGTTGTTCAGTTGCATGGAGGCGGACTCAATTTCAATTTATTCATAAAAATCCCGGGATTTTATTAATCACCTATCTTGAACTTATCAATACTGTTAGATATATATACTAAGTAATTACTCAATGCATACTTAGATTGATTAATACATTAACCACATACATTGTAACATTTGTATAAAATGTTATTATGCTTACAACAACGGTAAAAAACAACCATAACCTAAATATATTTGCAAGGTATTACAGTCTCAACGCGTTTTATAGGTTCCCGGAATCCCGGAACTTATATTATTAAAATAATATTTTTAAGAAGCCGACTCCATATTTCCTTAACCTTTTCTAAGTTTAGGTAAATATGTATCCGAATTTCCGATCTCTACTTATATGCCATACAATTAAATAAATGAACCTATTATAATTATACATCCCTACCAGTCATCTGCTGGACATAGGAATATCCCATAGGTAGTCATTCTAAGGTGGAAATCAACTCCGACTAATTTTTAAAGGGCTGAGGAAGGATAATATCAACAAACAGTATAAAAAAAAAAAACGAATTTATGTACATTTTTAACTGTCTCAATTTGTAAAATCCAGTTTATAGAGTAAATAAAATCAAAAGTTAGAATTTGAAATGAATGAACCGGAATGACAAATTCAAGGCATAATTTTCTTACCAGAAGTGATTAAAAAAAGTTCCATACAACAGTCATAAATTTGAAATGCAAACTTTTCATGTAAATATTACATTACATACAAAATGTTTTTTATTGTATGTTGTAGAAAGATGAATATTTGTACAAATCAAGACAAATTGTCACTAATAAACATAGTTTACGATAACCAGCTCTGAGAAAGAAATCAGCTGACTTGCAGTTGTCATTCACTGTAGGTACATTTGCAAATTGGAATGATTTTTCCAATTTGAATAGTGGATTTAACTATGGTAAATTGATTTATTCAGTAGTTAAATTTAAAGCCTTAATATACAAATTTAGGATATATGATTACTAACAGAAGGAAAGTAAGTTAGTAAAAGAGCGAATTTAAAACATTAAAACATACACTTACAGGTTTTAAAGTAATCTCAGGACACTAAAGTGGTAAACAAAGCGATGGTTTGAGAAAACTGAACATCACCTTTGTGAATAATACTGTGTACCTACTGAAAGACATACATGATATCATTATCACTCAGATAAACTTTATCATCATTATCACACAATATTTAACACTAATGCCTGAGCGTGACGTCAAGGAATAAAATAATATTCTCCAGTTTAACAGAGGATACACCGTCTAATCTCTGCGAAGTACAGTTACTCACTACTCTCTAGTTTCTACGATACAAATAGCTATAAAGAAATGCCAAGAACAAGTTAATTCGTTGGACTAGGTGAAGGTCTGCAAAATACAGTGCAAGAAACCGTGCTGCGGTCCAATAACTACATAGAAAGTTAGTGACAAGCAAAATTTCGATGCAAAACCAAAAATTCACTCACCAAGTATGATTGTCAATGACGATTAATTTAATGCTTTCCTTGTATAACTTATCTCCTTAAATATAAACCACACATTATACGGCACGTAACACAACACTATATTATTGAACTGTAAAATTTAGTTTTATTTCTGTCTAAACAAATACACTCACGAATTGACAAATATCGTTTCATTCGTGACCAAATCAACATGTCCTCCAACAAGTCATCCGGTCATGATTACCAAGTGATTACTAATGTATCATGCACAAAAATATGGTTGCATTTAAGATAACTTAGTCTAAATCTAATTATTTTTTTTGTGAAGAAATTTATTATTCGAAACTATTTATAATCTTACGATAATAAATAAAAGTTAATTAGGAAGCTTTACTGACTGCTATATAGTGGCCCTAAGAATGTATATGAACGTAGAAGTGAACTGAATTACATGGGCTCAGTGCAACGTTTTTACCAATGACTCAAATAAATCTCAGCGAAGTGACATTTGACTGACAGAGAGTGACACACACACTAGTGACACATGATTCTATCCATTGACAACTTATTGACAAAGTTCTATCCATCGACTATCCATGGATGACAATATCGAGCATTTGAAGGTTCAATCAATGTCAAATGTGGCTCTGGCTCGGTTTACAGGCTCAGTTAGAGATTACGCCCACGGGTGACTTTTGTCGCCGTGACCAAAAGTTTCTGTCATCTCAAAAGTCACGTCTCCATAGCGAACTGAAGAAAAAATTGGGCACACTCCATACCAACTTCATACATCTCCTTGAACTTGACGACAAACTACTAAGTGATACTTGTACGTAGGACTTGACTGAGTGACGAAACTGTCGCCGGCGACAAAAGTCACCCGTGGGCGTAGTCTCTTATATTCACGTTGATTGACAAGCTATTTGAAGCAACCTATCCCTCTATTATTTAAAAAGTTACTATTATCTTTACTAATCTGTGGTACTTTTGTGAGAGAGAAATCTTTGAGAAATGAAACGGTCCCGCGCTTGTGATTGCTATCAAAATTGTTAGATTTATCTCTACGCTTGTTTATATCTCAGTAAAAATGAATACTTCGAGTTTGGCACAAAGTATTTCGCACGATGATCAAATCCTTAATCGTGCGAAAACGTTTGTAAGTTTTTTTGCTGTTTTACATTTAAGGTTATGTTTATGAGAATTACTTCGAAAATAACACGGATATTTTAAAAACTTTCAGGCATTACCAGAAAAATATTTTGAAAAAGGTGTTGCATGTGCTTGGCGACAAGGAAACAAGTTCTCTTTATTCTCGAGAAGTCAAATTACGAGTAAAACACCACCAGGAAAGAGCGAGGGCACAATCTTGAGTATTCACCAAGACATTTTGATTTTTCATCCGATTTTACGTAAACTAGTGAATGAGTCTAACGGCACGTATCTTTCCCTGCAAAAAGCAGCTGAGGCGAGTAAAAATTTAGATAATCATGTTGAATTTCTGAAGCATTCTCGCCAATATCGTTCAATAATACGCGTATGTATCGAGAGTTTGCAAGAAGCATCTTCAAAGCAACCAGACGGAGCAGAAAAGGACAACCTGTTAGCTTGTATCACTATATTCTACTCTATAGAATGTGTGTGGCACTTGTGCGAGATCTTATATATCGACAATGTGCCTGGCGATTATGTATTACCGTTTCTTCTTGAATGGGTACGGTTCCACTTCCCGTGTCATGAGCAAACTGCGGCGCAACTGCTGGAGGCATGTGAGCGGGGCTCCGAAGAGAACCCAGAGTACTGGGACACTGTTATCGGCATGATCGTGCAAGGGAGAGTAGAAGTGGCTCGGGCACTTATGAAACTGCATTCGTTGACGGATAGCAGTGAGTTCAAGTTGGTTGATAACTGTTTGAAAATGATGCCCATTTATACTGTGAGTAAATCCTTCTAATACTGATTGTTAGCTAATAACTGACTTTAATCAACTTATTTGCAGTATTATAATTCTTGCATAATTTTTGCATGCAACAAAAAGTTCAAGGCTTCCTATTTAATTATACTATTTCTATTCAATTCAATTCATTTATTGCATAGAATGTACATGAGATGTTACATCAATGTCTTAGTCTATGCAGTGGCGTGCACAGAGATTTTAGACAGGGTAGACAACAAAATATAAAGTAATATTAGACTTCCCAAATAGGTAACTATTCAGCATATTTTCTCATCTTTTCGATTAATAATGGCGTATAGTTAAGTCAATACATATATCCATGTACCTAAACAATGGAAACAGAATAATCAGTGCACCCCGGGGGCCAAGAATAGTATTAGTATTTCGTATTCAAACTCGGGTTATCTTGTACCTACACCGGCCTTATTCGATTAAAACTTGCTAAAAGAAAGTTTTGAAAATGCACCATTTTCAATGGTTCATAGACAGCACACATCCACTAAAAAATAATCGCAGTTTACAAAATATTCATTGTAAAAAAACTTTCCTGTTTATTAGTATCAATATTTTTAAAGCACAAGAACAAACCAAACAACATCATTTCAGCCGAAATATAATTTAATAACAAAAAAGATAAATAGAAAAACGTCAAATAATATTACAACAACAATACGTATACAAAATGCTGCAAGCGCTTCGAAAAGACATGTCTAAACTCCGCCGGTGTGCTTGCGTGCGTTTGGTTCATACGTCTCCCGTTAGTTGGCGCTGTCGTCGTGCACACTGGCAATATGATGACGCACGTAAGAACGTTTTCGGACGGAAGACAGAATTGTGTCCGTCTTTTTCGTTGAAGGTGCGTAGCGGCGCTAGTGTATTGAATTGCGACTGTCTTCGGATGTAAGTAACTATCGAGTTCAGAACAGTACAAAGGATACGATGAAGACCCGATAGATGGAGCTGTTTTGTAATTTAAGAATTTCAGTTAATGCGTAATGTACTGATATTTTATATATAGATGAAGCTATTCGGTATCATAATAAAGCAAATTAGATAACGTTGGGTAGGGTAGACAGTGTCTTTTTGTCTGTATGGAGTGCACGCCACTGAGTCTATGATAATTAGACAAGTACATTCACCCTGTTAGGGTGTTGCAATTACAATTTTAAACTTATAATTTATATAAATTAATTAATTGATTAATTTAATTCTGTTAATGACACAAATTTACCCCTTTCAGATTTACGGAGGTATTTCAACTGGAGAGTTTACTATAACATGGAAACATTGGCAAGCAGAGTGTCGTGCGAAGCTGACCAGTGGAGCTTTGGCTTCACATCCACAACTCGAGCTTATTTTAAGGGTAATCAGCAATATACTACAACAGCCTATTTACGGCCCACTGCTGGGCACAGGCCTTCTCTCATCACAAGAGGGTTGGGCTATAGTCCCCATGCGGGCCCAGTGCGGATTGGGGACTTCACATACATCCTTGAATTACTTCACAGATGCGTGCAGGTTTCCTCACGATGGTTTCCTTCACCGAAAAGCTCAGTGGTAAATTCAAATTGAATTTCGCACATAAATAATTTCAGAGGTGTGAGCCGGATTTGAACCCACAACCCTCTGCATGAGAGGCGGTAGGTCAAACCACTAGGCCACCACGGCTTTAATATACTAATCAGCAATATAATTAATTACAAAAGAAAAGAAAACCTTACATGTGTGTTAAATAAAATATAGGTACTTATATGTTTGGTTTTAATACCAAGATTTCATCAAATCATTGCCAGTATCAAAGATAAGTAATCTCACTTTCTAAATCCCAATAATTTCGATTCCAGCTGATAACCGGCGACTACACAGCGTTCGAGAGCATCCTACCGAAGTACGACTCCTGGCTGGACATCCTGGGCGGCTGGACCTCGTACACGGCCCCGTGGGCGCGCCGGCACGAAACTGCGGGCGGCG
>OZ020282.1:233209-256679 GCA_963971205.1 Aethes cnicana
TACTGACTGCATCATTTGCAGACTATAATTCGAGACTATAATAAATTCAAACGTTTGGTATGGGTCGACATAACGTTTCACTGGATATAGCTTATAGTGCAATGGTTTTTTTGACGAGATAACGTCTTATAAATCGATGAACGCCAGCTGCATGCACGAAAAAGCATGACGCAATGTCACGCGCGTTCCTCCTGAGCCGAGAGTGTGAACGAGAGCGCGGAACAAGCGACAGAGACGCACACTCGGCCTAAGCGTTCGGCTTATCACGTTAACACGTAAAATTATCGTCCGTAAACCGACTTACAGACAACCAATTTGTTGGTAAGGTAACTTGTATGAAGCCCCTGTAGGTGAGCGAGGCGGAGATAGACCGTCCTGGACCGTCCATGCAGTTCGTTGGTGATCCCAATAAAATTGACTACATGGACTGCTTGCAGTGCTAAGTGCCGTGTAAATGGGCAGTTTGGAGCGTTCAGAAAAATTACTAACTAAGAATGACTGGTCGTTGCTGCTGGCATGGGTGTACCGAGAGCCCCCCGCCCCTCCTGGATCTCGGTCTTCCCATACAAAATGCCCCGAAAATGTGATCTATCCCCTCCTGAGTATAAAGCCGAATATGCGCTTTCCGCTGGGTGAGAATCTGTGTGCGCCCATGTCTGTCGGTGTGGAGTGCCGAGGGCCCTAGCGTGGGTGGTAGTGTATGAGGCCGTTGTCGAGGCTGCGGCAGTGGCCCTCCAGCACGGCGCCGGGCGCGCACAGCCAGGGGTCGCGCGAGGCGCGCTGCCAGCGCTGCAGCCGCGCGCGCAGCGCCGCCTCCACGCCCGCCAGCGACTCCTTGCCTGCGACGCCATCAACAGTGAGACTCCAGGTAAATCCAACAGATAGTACCTACACTAGTAGATACTTAAATAAGTACACAAGTTCATTCCCGCACGGGTAAAGCTAACTTTGACAGCGGCGCCTCCGCCGCTTAAATGAAGTCCTTGTTTTTTTTGTAATTTTGGCGCCCGGACCCCGGCTTTCTTTTCGCCCTAGCTAAATAGATCCGGGGTATAGCACTACATAACTTAGAAGGCGCGCAGCGAAGCACTTAAGCCGTTGCCGCAGAGTCTATTATTGCTTAATCCGCGCGCCTTCTAAGTTGGGTCGTGCTATACTACCAGTAGCACACCATACTACGCATCTACACCTATAGAGACACTTTTAGCATGTTTCAATTACGCCATCCAAATCGACATACGACGAGCGCAAATATGGAATGGTCTGACTGGCGAAGAGGCTTGCCACTGACCGTGCAGGTTGTCGGACTCGGTGGGGTCGGCGACCACGTCGTACAGCTCCCACTGCGGCCGGTAGTAGTACTGCTTCAGCGTCTTGTACCACGGCAGCGGCTGCTTGCCGCGCGTGCGGTTCAGAATGTCCTGCAAGGAAAACATTGACGTGAGAATATCTTGCATGTCCTTCTTTACATTTTTAATTTCATTTTAAAATTTATTTCCTTTAATTTCAGTTAAAGTTCGTTGCTTATAGATCTGTAACTAGTCTAATGTAGAGTTTGCGGCCTTTCTTCTCAGCAATGAGTTCTGCTCGATGCGCTGGTAGATTCGTAAGTTAATTTCATAAACTTGCGGCGTACACAAGAGCTCTATGTGGCTAATGAGCGTCACCGCAAGTGAAAATTCCGCAAGGGGCGCTAGTGACGTTGTTGTCGGCCAAGATGGCCATTGGGCATTTTAGCTATAGATCGCTCTAATCACCACATCGAACGCAGTCTCCAACACCATTAGGCGCCATTGGTAACCAAAAATACGGTGGCCCTCATTAGCTGGATGAAGTATTTCTAGCATAATCATCATCATAATGTCAGCCAAAAGACGTCCACTGCTGGACATATGTAGGCCTCGCCAAGGCTCGCCACTCGGACAGACCGGTCTTGTACTTTGTTTCCACGGAATGGGGGTCACCACGAGTCAATTTGCCGCTAGAGGCGCTTGAGGTCGTTCGAGGTCCAAACGTTGCCAATTAAGCACATTATGTGGCGTAAATACCAAATTGGCAACACTGAGGTCTCCGGAGCGTCGAATGACAAAGTGACATTGACACTATTGTACCTCGCAAGCAACAGTGGTGCAAACTATGGAAGGTTGAAGTAAAGGAGCGCAATCTTTATAGTTCCCAAAGTCAATACCAAATCGGGTAGATTGGAGACGCTGCGGTCGCCACTCAAGTCAAACCACCTAGGCGGATAGTCTGCAGTAGCGCCTTGAGATGGCGCTGCTGAGGCGAATACGGTTGTGAGGAGAGTGTGTTTTGTTTTGTTGCTTATTAAATCCGCTGGACACATTTTCAACTGTTTCGCCATATAAGATTGCGCTCCTTACCAAGACAAATTCCACACTCCATAATGCAAACGGTGGCCCTCATCCCCGCAACCTTTAAGCGAGTATATTCGTGTGGTCAATGGTCAGAACCTGGAAGGTGGGCGAGACGTAGAGGTCCTGGTCGATGGGGAAGGGCATGGCGAAGTTGAGGTTGTGCAGCAGCTTGTGGCGGCGCGTGCGCACGGCGCGCATGGGGTAGTACATCGTCACCTCGTGGTGCGTCTGCGACGCGAACACCGCCGCCGAGTCCGACACCGGCGGCTCTGAGGAGAGATCAAATAAGTATATTACACTACATTAACAAATCATAAGGGGTATTCTATACCACAATTAATATGGGGCGTCGATTAAGTAATAGAATCAAGCAAAACATTGTAATATATTTTAACCGCAGAATCAGCTATCGATTCTGAGCATGCTTTTTGGGGTTCTAATTTTTCTCCCTGTCCCTATTTAAGACTTCGAATAGAGCCCCAGCTTAACGCTCACCTTTCTCCAAAATAGGCAACAGACTCTTCGGCCTGTCATCCTCCCACTGCTCCCAGATCTCATTGGTCTCCTCGTTCTCCCGATTAACTCCGAACCAGTCCAGCACAGTCGGCGCAATGTCCAGCAGGCTCACCAGCGCGTAGGACACTTGGTTTCGGCGCGCGCCGTCCAGCGGAGACGAGATTATCAATGGCTCTTGGAGGCCTGGGTCGTAGAAGTTGGTGCGGCCAGAGGGGAAGGGAATGCCGTTGTCGGATGTATACAGGACGAGGGTGTCGTCTGCGTGGCCCGCCGCTTCGAGCTCTTTCAAGATCAGCCCCACACCTGACGGAAGGATAGATCCAATAGAACATCAACTGTGAAACTTAATCGGAAAGTTTAATACAAAGAACCTAAGTGTGAATACATGAAGTAATGGTACAAAGGTATCAGGTTACCTTGGTCAAGCCTTGACATGGTTGTATACTGCGCAGCAACATCTCTTCTGGCCGCTTCTGTGTCCTGAACGGAAAACAACAGTCAGTTTTTGATTGGTAGCGAAAAAGCAGTACTTAACTTTGAAATATGCGGATAAGATAGCCGTAAGCAACTCTACAGAAATGTTCTTTAGCGAGAATAGCCAGGTTTTAAGGTAGGTACATGACAAACGTCTAGTAAGACGCTTCGTTGGTAGGCCTCAACAAGCGACACAACAAAGCTGCATTGGCTTCGTCGGGAGTGCTGCAGCTAACTACTTGTAAATTTCATAGTGTGTAGTACTTTATTTGCCAATGGCCAATTGCTATAAGCACCATGGCTTGTCTCAGTCGCTCCATATGCCGTACCTGAACGTGGAAGGGCAGCTGCACCTCGTCCCACTGGTAGTACCAGGGCGTCCAGTCGGGGATGCGGCCGGCGCCGGGCGCGCCGGAGCCGAAGCGCTCGCAGAAGGCGCCGTACTGCGGCGCCTCGTGCCCGCAGCGGTGCGGGTCGTGGAAGCCCACGTACAGGAAGAATGGCCTGGGGAATCATGAGCTGGTGAATTTTTGGCTGCTTTGCGTTTTCTATTTGCGCGCTACTTGATAAGGATCTAATCTAGGTAAACCAATTTTGAATGGAAATCCGTTACAGGTCCCACATTACTGTGTGTGCGAACAGTACTACAACAATTACAATGATTAAAGTAAAGGAGACTACTACGGAGAAAGAGGGTGGGAGGGAATGGCAGCCACAAAGTAAACATCTGTCGTTCCCGTGTCATGCTTACGTGAGCAGAAAGGTCAAATCGTGGGGGAGTCGCTGGGAGCAGATGGCTCGATATATTGAGTTTCTATAGTTTATTACGATCCCATCTCCGGCAAGTGATCTTATATAGGTTCCATTTGTCGTCGATGAAATTAAGAAATACACTACAGCAATTAATGCTGATAAGTTTCTAATCCATATTGAGCTAGCGTGCGGACACTATGAGTGCCTTAAGTAGATTCTTCTTCTAGGCTGTTGTGGTGAGTGTTGAGGTCAAAGGAAGTGACCCTCACTTGTTCTGGTCGTTGGCCTGGCGCAGGAAGGCGCGCGCTAGCAGCTTCATGTGCGTGATGTTGCGCCCGACCTGGTTGATGGGGTGCTGCTCCTCCGTCTGCTCATAGTCGAACCGGTACACGCTGGCCGGGCCCACGTGCTTCTTGCCGATTATACCTGGTAGAGACAGATCATCATTAGCTAGTCGAATACTTCACACGCTCTAGGCTCTTGTGTGAAACCACAGAAGTGATCCCGGGTCTAGGACTGGATTATTAACTATAGACGTGAAATGGCGCCCTGTCTCCAGTGTTGTTGATATCGCCCCGGTTTGTAGGAGCCACTCTTGGGCCTATCCCCAAATTTCCCAGTACTCCGTACTAATGGGAATATGGGAAAAATATCCCAGTAGTCCGCACCCGCAAAACCATAGGTAGACACCGTACTCCGAGGTCGCGGCCCGGCTTCGGATTACTTAAGTAGGTACTGGGAATAGGCCTGCTCTCGCGGCTCGTCGGGCGGCATCGGCGATGTCACGACGAGAACAGGACTTGGTCTCACCGGTGTAGACGCCGCGGGCTCGCAGCAGCGTGGGCAGGCTGGTGACGTTGTCGAACGAGCTGAAGTGGTGCACGCCGTGGTGCAGGCCGTACATGCCGTTCTGGTGGCTCGGCGCGCCCGTCAGCAGCGCCGCACGGCTGCAAAACATAGCAAAGTGAGCGGTTGAACTTATAGCATTCCAGTATAATTATTTTGGGTTACTGCGAACTATTCATGGCCTACCTGGGCGAGCATGAGCTGACGGAGGAGAAGGCGTGGTTGAAGATGACGCTGCGGCGCGCCAGCGCGTCGATGTTGGGCGTTTGGCAGATCTTGTTCCCGTACGCGCCCAGCTCGAACCCGCCGTCGTCCGCTGAAAAGACATACCAGCCCAGCCACGCATCACATTGGAACTGCTCCTTAACTTCAGATGTAACATGAAAGTCATTTAGGTATTTATCGTATGGCTAAAAATGAAAGTGGAAAATGGTTAATTGGTTCTTGATAATTATTCCTTAAAGCTTTTTATTGCGACTTCAAACCTCATGGATTAAAATTTTCGTTAGCAGTTTGAGTTTTTTCGGTAAAGTTACTTGATCCTTCGAATAATTTAAAGCGTTTATTCAAAGGATCGACATTTGTAACTATCACATAATTGTAGCAGCTTCATACAGAAAAGTAAAATTCTTTATAAAGTCGAGTCAAAAAAGTTGAATAATATTTTTTAGCAAATATTATGTTTTGTTTACTTTGCATAAAGTATAAAATATTTTGGTGTCTTATCTTATCATGGTAAATGGTGACACACGTGGAACGGAACTCAAATGTCACAACGCGCCCACTGAGCATTGGTTGAATTGTTCTAAATATTACGAAATTGTCTGCTATTTACTGATAAAACTCACCGAGTAGTATAAGAACATTGCGTTGTTTGTTTGATAGCACTGTTTCGGTGTCGAGCAGACACAGCAGCAGCGCGTAAGCGACGGCCGAAGCGCGGCCCATGTTGACGGCTGACGTGTCGGCGTGAAGTGTTGGCACTTGGCAGCGCTCCCCGGCCACCCGTCGCTCGCCGCAGCCGGCGGCCTGACCCACTTATCGACCGGTTTGTTTTGCCTCCCAAATTTGAACAACAAACTATCCTAATCACTTGTAGTCCCTAATATGATCAAATACACAATGTCGGGACGGAAAAACCTACTATACCTGTTCGACGTGGACGGCACTCTCACGAAACCGCGACAAAGTATTTCAGAAGACCTTATATCATTCCTTATAGAAAAAGTAAAGCCCCAAGTGTCTATTGGACTGGTGAGTGGGTCTGACTACACCAAAATCATGGAACAGATGAATGGAGAAAATGTGACCTCAAAGTTTGATTATGTATTTTGTGAAAATGGATTGGTGCAGTACAGGGCTGGTGAGATCAAGAGCAGAGAGAGCATTCTCAGTCACATGGGGGAACAGAAGATGCAGAAATTGATCAACTTTGCTCTTGGTTATATGTCGAAGATAGAACTGCCTGCCAAAAGGGGTAATTTTGTGGAGTTTCGTTCTGGGTTAGTGAACCTCTGCCCCGTGGGCCGCTCCTGCAGCCAGGCTGAGAGAGACCAGTTTGCTGCTTATGACAAGGAACATAAAGTCAGGGAAAATTTTAGGGAAGCTTTGGTGAAAGAATTTGAAGGTTTCAATCTCACATTTGCCCTGGGAGGCCAGATCAGCATAGATGTCTTTCCTACGGGATGGGATAAGACATTCTGCCTCAACCATGTGACTGATGTAGGCTTTGATGAGATCCATTTCTTTGGAGACAAGACCGACCCTGGGGGCAATGATCATGAGATCTACTCTGATGGTAGAACTGTGGGACATAAAGTGACCTCTCCTGAAGATACAAAAATACAACTAATCAAGTGCCTTAATTTATAGCCTGATTTAAATTATGCATAGAAATAAAAAATGCTATTGAATAGTCAAAATACTATTTTTAATTATGACATTAATTTTAGCAATAAAACCGATTTGTACCAATAAAAATATTTATTGTGTCGCCTTTTCTTATACTATATTGTTTAACAATTGTAAATAATTAGAAAATACATTATGCAATAAAAATAGATACAACAGTTGTATAACATTCAATATAAATAACAATGTACTTAACAACTTCTTCATGCAAGACTGGAATCCACACTCTGGCACATAAAATGTGCATGCACTCTCTAGTAATATGTCTTGTTTTTAATTTCTTTAATGTCCTTTATAAACCGGCTTCCTCTTCTCTAAGAAGGAGACCATGCCCTCGATGCGGTCCTTCATGGGAATGTTGTGTTCGTAGAACTTCTGCTCCACCTCGTAGCCCTCCTTGATGCCGAGTTGCACCCCTTCGTTGATGGCCTGCTTGGCACAGCGGATGGCTATTGGAGCATTGGGGATGATCTCACGAGCCAGCTCCAAAGACTTCTGATAGGCAGCATCTTTACTGTCATTCTGAGGCACAACATGGTTTGCTATTCCTGAAAATATTAAATTAGACATTTTAAAGTTGAAGCCTTGAGGAGTCCAAATTATGGTGCAGAATTTTGACTAACCCAATTCTTTGGCTTCTTTGCCACTGATGATTCTAGAGGTGAAAATTAACTCCTTGGCAATATTGGGATGGATGACCCGAGGAAGACGCTGAGTGCCCCCAGCTCCAGGTATCAGCCCCCGGCCTGTCTCCACCAGCCCCAGCTTGGCCGAGTCGGCAGCCACCCTGATGTCGCATGCCAGGGCAAGCTCTAAGCCTCCTCCCACTGCTGCACCTTCAATTGCTGCTATGGTCGGCATGGGAAGGTCTTCAATTTCAATGAAAGTCTCTCTCAATCTACGGACAAACTTTGCCACTTCTTCATCTGACATACTGAACCTCTCCTTCAGGTTTGCTCCTGAAAAACAGCAATTTTATAATTACACATGGGGGTATCATACACATGGGGTCAAAGTACTAAAGGCAAAGTCAGGCAGCATTGACCAATTAAAACTGTTACAGTGTAAATTAACAGGAAGCAGTTATCTGTTGCTTTAGTAAACTGGAAAAATGTTACAACACTTTATGTGTGTTAAATAGCCTGGTTGGTTGTAAGCATGTCGCTGAATGAACGCCGTATGGTGCGGTCACTCACCAGCGCAGAAGATGCCGGGCACGGTGCTGTGCAGGATGACGACGGAGACGCGCGTATCCTCGCGCAACAGGCGATTGACCTCGCGCATGGCGTCCACCATGTCGAAGCTCAGCGCGTTCCGGTTGGCGCCGCTGCTCAGCTCGTACAGCGCGATGCCCTTGTCTTCGCCGCTCAGTTTCACGAACTGCACCGGGCTCGAGCTGTCGGCCGCCGTCGCCAGCCCGCGCGCCCCGCCGACCAGCGCCCGCAAACAGCTTAACCTCCGTACCAGCATATTCAACTTTTTAGAGCGATAATATAATAAACACGAAATGATTTCCCTTGTCCTTTATCGTAGGAATGGAAGAACAGAAAAACACAATTTGCAGATAATATCCCAGTATGTAAAAAATCTTATCTAGTGCAGATAAAGACTTCTCGTCAATCGCTCAAACTCGTAGTTTACACAACTATCGTAGATAGATCGTAGGTCAACAACTCGTAAATGTAAACAAATTTTCCAATGACAATGAGACGTATTTTAAGCTCTTAACTCACTACAAGTTATAGTGCGTTTACATACACGCGCCCGGGCTCGTAAACGTGCCCATGAACGTCGTTTTGAACGCCGTTCATGTAAACGCAATAAAAGCAGGGTGTTTACACGCCCGCGGGCGTGCTAGTCATTGCAAGGATGGCAGACGACGAAGACGTTTCTCGTGGGGGCTAACTGATTTGGGTATCATTTACTTTTATAGGAAAAAGAAACAAAATGATGACGATGATGTTTTTTTTTGGTTTGCGTCTAAATCCACCCGTAATAATATTATGAATGCGAAATTACAGTTACTTTTATAGGAAAAAGAAACAAAATGATGACGATGATGTTTTTTTTTGGTTTGCGTCTAAATCCACCCGTAATAATATTATGAATGCGAAATTACAGTTACTTTTATAGGAAAAAGAAACAAAATGATGACGATGATGTTTTTTTTTTCAGTTTGCGTCTAAATCCACCCGTACTAATATTATGAATGCTGTGGAGACTGGCCGAGTACAATCGGTTAGTTGACACATTCTCTTCCAAAAATAGGTAGTTTTAGGCGTAGTGTGTTTTGTTTAATATTTTTAGTCTTTTGATGGACATTGTAAAGTACGCATCTCTCAAAATATAATATCAATTCGACTTAAAATCTATTATTCCTTAGTTAGACAGTATTAGGGCAGTAATAGGGCCAGTCTTCAAGAGAATCTTTAAAATATTTTTGTGCGGTCGCTCGTTTGCTTTAAAGCTTACCTTTAAAAGAAAATTATGTGACTTCCGCAAGTCTATAATTTTTTATTGCAAGGAGAGGTTTCAAAGTTTACATAATTTAGCTCTTTGAACAATATTGTATCAGGTTAGGATAGTCCGTTTATTCTTGTTTGCGGGATTTTTTTTTAATATCGTCGGGATGTTTTTTTACCCGAAATCCACCTTTTCTAGTATTCATTATTGATTCAGATTTTCTTTTAAGAGTGTTAATTATTTATAATGAATACGGATGGAAAGGTTGGTTATTCCTTACACAGGAACAAACTTAGTTTTGTAAATTAAAATTCCCGACATAGGGTAGGGACGTAGTTAGCTAGGCGGTTCCTCGAAAGGGGAGGAGGGAAATGTGGAGACTGGCCGAGTACAATCGGTTAGTTGACACATTCTCTTCCAAAAATAGGTAGTTTTAGGCGTAGTGTGTTTTGTTTAATATTTTTAGTCTTTTGATGGACATTGTAAAGTACGCATCTCTCAAAATATAATATCAATTCGACTTAAAATCTATTATTCCTTAGTTAGACAGTATTAGGGCAGTAATAGGGCCAGTCTTCAAGAGTTAGATATTTTAATAAGCTAGACATCGTCTTCGTGTCTTCGGATTCCACCACTGATCTCCGTGTCTGCAGCATCTACCTGAGCTAACATCAACCCCCCGCCACAATGCGAAATTACAGTTACTTTCGCATTCTGTCTGTCTGTTACCTCTTCACGTTTAAACCTCTAGACCGATTTCAATGAAATTCGATATCGAGATAGTAGGCTTCTTTTTATTTCGGAAAGATGCAGTTTCCACGGAAAAGGAATATAGTGTGCCCGTAAGTACTTCTTTTCTCCGTTTGAACTCCTTCATGAGTTTGTCAACCTCTCTTAAGCATCTGCAACATTTTTTTAAATTTATGTTGCTTATTTGAGGGGGTCCATATTATTGGTTCTACTTGGTAACACCCCAGGAAATGTAAAATTTTGGTCGTTTGACCATTCCGACAAATTGGCATTGTTAAATTAATTTTATTCGGCAAGTCGTCATCGTCCGTACGCCACAAAGGTGCAAGGGATACTATACTATACTAACACGAGCGCGTTCAAAATCAGCCTGTTACACGCCTGTGCCTGTGAACGCGCCTGTGAATGTCATTTTGAACGCCGTTCATGTAAACGCACCATTATAGGTGCTTGTGCATTGTAGAAAGTAAATCATAAGGTTAACTGGTTAAAAAAAACAGTATTTATAATACTGTTGTTTATTTCGTGCCTTCTCGATATCCAGAGCTATAAATAAAATAAATGAAATTTGTGGAAAACTGTTTAAAACGTCGAAAAAGTGCCTCTAAGTTGTCACTGTCAAAATGCTGTCAATCGCATGTGAAGTGAGGTGAGCGGGGCGAAGTCAGAAGCAGAAAAAAAAACAATATTCCATTGGAACGAGATTATATTTTTGAAGTACTTGAATAACTACTATAAGATGTCTTCCGAATTTTATTCCTGTGATTTAGACCCCGAAACAAGTGCTGCTCTGAAAGTGTATCTTTTCAATAACGTTCAGAATGTTGAAGAAATCAGAAACAACATCATGAAAGGAGTGTGGAACTGTGCTGTTATTAAGCCTAGTTTGATTCTAGATCCTTTCCAAATAGTAGTCGCTGCTAACAGAGCCGTGGTGGCGGCTAAAGCTGGTACAATGGTGACGAGAACAGTGTATGCTGAAATTTTGTTCAACTTGTCACTATCCAAGAATATTTCACAAAGTTTGAGCAAGTTTGGAATTGAGAAAGACCACAAGTTGTTAGTATGTTTTATAACGAGACCTGAAACGGATGACAGCAGCCAAATAATTCCATTGATAAAAGGAGAAATGTGTCCCATGAATGATCTCAGCCAGTTCACTGATATGAAAGACTTGAAGAGTACTTACAAATTGAACAAAGTGCATTGTAAAACAAATGAAGATTTACTCGATATTGTTATCAGTAGAATGGTCACTAAAAACTTTGTTGCGCATTAAATTTATAAATATATCTTTGCTTTATTTTAACAAAACTACACAATGATATTTCTTTAGCCATCGTTCATTCTCATATTCTTTATACCTACTTGAGTATCAGATCAGCATCAATGTTAAGTTGTTGATGGACTTTCAAAAACCCTGGAAAATCAAAGATCATTCTTATGGCCATGACCTCGCCATACTTTCAATTAATGGTTTCTACAATAGTTTGTGTCCTTACAAATAAATTTAATTTACTAAATAGAACTTGAAATGAAAACGAGAGACTGTTTATGTATCATGTTTTATTTCAACAACAACAACTTTGAATTGTATAATGTACAATTAGGTAAATTACATAATTTATAAAAGCCTAATTGAACAAATTGTTCCGCTGCGTACAATCCATGAACGCCCGAGTGCGCGACCCTCCTCTGCTCCCGCGCGGCGCTCGCTCCCTACTTACATAACAAACAACACAAACAGGAGCCCACAGTCTGAACTGCCGACCTTTTCTCACTAGTTAAGTTGTCCTAAAACAGCTCCTTACAATGTGCCACCTGCTTGAGCAGTGAATGCCAAGATTAAGGATCGGTTGATTCAAACCATTCCGTTAAAGTTAACGTTAAATATTTTACTATGGGACAAAATGACGTTTCTGTATGGAATGACAGCTCGGCGGCCATATTTAACGACCAGGAGTCCGTCAACTGTACTTGAATCAACCAACCCTAACAGATTGTTATTCAAAATTATTGTTTTCATAGTTTTACAAAGTTACTCACAACATGGTTATTCATAAATATACTTTTGGAAATGATATAAAAAGAATTTCAAGTCACTAGTTCACACAGTGGGCGCCATCCCTATTCCAATGGGGGTCACCGCGACTGAATCTACCGCTAGAGGCGCTTGCTGTCCGCCGAGGTGCATGTTGCCAATTTAGCATATTATGTGCCATATTACACACTAAATTGGCGCCACTGAGGTCTCCGAAACGTTAAATGTCACAGTGACATTGACACTATTGTACGAGATGACATTGAGCGCGATACGGAACGCACCCATTGACAGCCTCCACCTCGCAGATAGTGGCGCCAACTAGTGGGCAGGAATGCGGTGGCCCTCATTACGCAATATGGCCACGAATTTCACAAGTTGATTCTGTTGTTAAAATGTTCCACATTTGTTCATTGCCTTGAGACTTATTAATCAAATTTTAATATACGATTGACATTAAATGCGCGTATCACTCGCCAGCGCGGCCGCGGCGTGCGATTGTACAAACTTATAAAAAATCATCTTTAAAAATAAAATTCTTTGAATTACACATGCACATAATTAATTAGTTATACTATCCATATTATGCATCCCTACATAGGTAGGTACATCGTATATCACTAAATTATAAATAAAGAACACAATATTAGTTGCTTACATAGTGAACGCAAAACTTATTACGATAAAAAATGGCATCTAGTAATTAAGTCTTAGGAACTTTCTGTAAATCACTAATCACAAAAATAATTTGAAACGAAAACATTTGCTTCGATTTATATAAATTCTTACATTATTCATATAAATCCATAGCTAGCGTTAGTATACGGTACTTATATCAATGAAGCTTCAGGCAAATTAAAACATATTCGTAGACTCTTGCCAGAAAGATGACTGCGCCGGCTTGAATGATCGATGATTCTTCGAAGGCCAACCAATCACAAACATAGCCGTAAAAAGCTTACTCAGGATATAAATTTTAAAATTTTGACATTTCTGATCTAATAGACAAGTTTATAACAATAAAATTAACACATTATTGCGTGCCTTACTCCTAGTGCCGATATACAAATCATATGTTACATAGGTACATGAAGCGTTCGTGAATAAATGAGCTAAACGATGACGGCTTGCATTTTCGAGTACATAAAGAATACTATTGAATGTTTATGACTTATACGTGATACTTAAAGCGAGCGTTTAACTATTCCTTGGGCAACAACTTGCCCAAGTTGATTTCTTGAACCAATAACATTTGCTTAGTTTCTTAGATCCTGTTCACACAAATAGCTGCAAGTCACAAGTAATTGTGACGTCCACACACATGACCTTTTCGCCGTCACAGTCGTCATAACATGACAAAGGATACTAGGGGCCGTCCATTAATCACGTCAGGCTGGGAAGGGGGGGGGGGGGTTTAAGGAATAGTAAGATATCAAGTGTATTTATTTTTTCTTAAACGAAAAAGGATTTTCTAGGATAATATTATACCTGCATTTAAAGATATTCTGAAAATTTCAACTCTTTGTTAGGTACTAAAAATACACGTGATTTTTGGGGGGAAGTCTTAAACCTCACCACGTATAAGGGGAAGGGACGGGGGGGGGGGGGGGGTAATAGCTGCTCTTTGGGGAGTAATAGATATCACCGTGGACGATAAATGACTAGCGGTAAACGACTGTACCATCTTAACCTTAGAGCTCATTTATGCTTACAGACGAAATCAAATAAAGTAATGAATTATTGTAATGACATATCCTACAAATGGAAAGTTGTCACTGACTTATTTATCTATGGTATATCAAATATGATGATCCGTGGTAAATCGGACGTGTTAGAATTATATTGTTCGTACTTGACCTTGATCATTTTAATTTTATTTTCAGAAATGAAAACATTTTCTTTAAAAAAAAAACATTTACTACCTCCAGGTAGCGATATTAAATTATACTAATGTATCTGACAAATATTTCATCATTTTGCTTTCCGCAAAATTACACATTCAAGAGAATAATAGAAAATTTTGAACTATGAATTATCATCAAGCAATAAGCTAAAAGAAATCGTAAAACCGAACTGGTTAATGTGTTCAGCGTTTGTTTCATTAATTAATGACTATGTAACAATGGTCACTTGGCTGTTACTTACTTTGTTAAACATGCATTCTTTACTTTTAGCATAAAAATAATGAATCATTTGACACATAGAGACCTTCTACTATCTAAAGTCCCGCGCCTTCACATTTCAAAACGCTTCAATTTTTTATTATTATTTAAAAAGCACCACCAACACTCTCAACGCATAGTTGATGGCTGTCTCAGCTCGAGCACATGTGTTGAGAGTGTTGGTGGTGCTTTTTAAATACATTGGAGCGTTTTGAAATGTGAAGGCGCGGGACTTTACATAGTAGAAGATCTTCTACAGCCAAGTGTAATACCGAGGGAGCCACACTAGCATCTTTCATCGATCTGTTTGTTTGTTGACATCCTTTACTAATAAAACTTGAATCACATCGGTGTACTTAATCACAAATCTCACTGGAGAAAAGAAAGTATAAAACTGACGCTGACTTTCGAAATATGCTAGTGGAGTTCAGCAGACCCAATAGGGATGACGACAACTTTTTTTTTCTTAGTCTATCAGGAAGATCATTGAAATATTTTTTATTTTTTCACGTAATCAAACTTATACGGAGATATATTGCGTTGAAATGTCGCGTGACGTCACGGTTAGGTACGATTTATACCTAACGGTGACGTAGTTAGCCCCCACTCTCCAACTTTAATGCGTTTTAACTTGGTCATTCTTTGTTAATAAAACAAAAAATACGTGTCTAATATTTTTTTATTACCTGACTGATGAACTAATTAGAATTTCAATTTCTTCACCTTGTCGTCATCCCTATTGTACCATGTCAGGGTTTTAACTAAAGTTTAAATTAAAGTTAGTTCTGCGTAAACACTTGACTCGTTACGTTTCTCGCCCTGGATGATACAAACGGGTCTGAGGCGGTTGTCACATTCCGTTGCGGCGTGCGGAGCGACTAATTCCCGTACGGCGACGACGCACCACCGTAAGTAAACTCACAGATTTCAACACATATCATCATTATATATTTATAAGCAGAAATGACTATAATTGCCCAGGTTTATTACAAGCGCTAAGACGTAGCACCGAATATACTATACTATAACTATAGGCACTATAGCTAGTGCCTGTCCACGTGATTTGGCTTAGAACTATATTTACAGCTGTGACTGATATTTTGGGTTTGTTTGAGATGCGAGTGAACAAACAATTACACATTTCATAAAAATTCAATTTGAAAACATTGTATGACAGAGATATTAGAGATTATCATAAAGATATTCCCGACCCAGGGAGTCATACCACTATGCCGACTATTAGTCTAGTTTGAACGTCAAAACGTTCGTCTTGAAACACGGATTAGAAATCAAAATCAATGTCAAACGTTACTGAATAAACAACAAATGTACGTAAAGGGAAACCCAAGGCCTTCTCAAGCGTGGACAGGCGGAGTGAACTAACCGCGCTATATTACAAGCCCGGCGGCCTCGTTACGAGCCCAGCCTCGGCGACGCGTCCACTGCGGCCCCTGTGAGGCGCACCCTCCGGGTTTACGAGGAGAAGCGGCAGTGAACGGCCGACGGTGACGTTTTCTCCTCGCTTCGCCGCTGAAGTTACCTGTAGAATAGTAGATTGTGTGACTAGGGAGGGAGCAAAATATTTTATATTTTACGTGGAATCTTTAGCGAGGGATTCAAGCTATGTCACCCGAGGTTTAAATAATTTTGCTACCGTGTTGCACACTCTGTTTTTCACTCCTCCTATGAGCAGCAGGGTACAAAAATGTACTTTGTCCCTAGAGAGCAAAATATTACTTTGTTCCCTGTTTGCGGGGCAGATATGGAGAGGGAGTAAAATCGCATTTTGCTCCCTCTAAACGGGGAATAAAATATTCCTTTTCGAATAGGAGTGAAATAGTACATTGTATGACAAGGGAGCAAAGAGGTATATTGTATTGTGACGGATTGAATCCACGGCGAAGCGAACGCGACACCAAGGGCGGATCCAGGGGGGGGGGGTCATGCCCCCCCCCCCCCTCGGCAGGACTAGGTCTACTGCTATTAATGTATTTTTAACCCCTGACGCAAAAGGGGGGGGTGTATGACGTGACCCCCCCCCCCCTGAGTCGAAAGCTGGATCCGCCCTTGCGCGACTCGTGATGTAGGGCACGTACCGGGTCATCGCGGTCACCGGCGCGCGTCGCCCACGTACACCGACACCGTCGAGTCCTTGGAGCCGACGCCCAGAGCGCATCTGCAACAAAGTTATTTTCACCTCACTGGCTCGAAAGTGGTCGTTTTGCAGCTTGATATCCGAGCGCAAAAGTTGTTTTTATCCGCTAGCGTGGAAAGTGTTTTTGAAATTCGAACGACGCATGACGCCACTGTCACCATAAAAAAACAACGATACGTTCTGAAACGCAATTCGTGGTGAGAGTTTTATTAAAATAAAGGTTCAATTTACTTAATATCATCATTAATAAAATTATATTAATAATACACCGTTTCAGATGTATTTCATTATTTCACTATGTTTTATCACAAAAATACTTATATATGTGTATATTTTAACTGTATTCAATGAATAATTGAATCTTGAAGTACGAGTAGGAGTGATTTGGAACGCAACCTCCGAAAAAAAAAACTTAAAAAAAAATTAAAAAAGTTTTAGATTGCTGGTTTTGTAATTTAAAATAAAGAAACGAAGATACGAAGTAATAAAGAAAATATGAGCGATTCTAGCGATGAAGATACGAATTTAACTCCTCCAGAGTTAGCACAAACTGTACGTGACGCCGAACTAAGTCTTCTTCCCGAAAAATTGCGCGTGAGGTGAAAAATTTTGTGTTGCGCTCAGCAGCAAAGTCGTTTGCGGTCTCGTGCCTTGAAACCCTCGTTACACTCAGGATTCTATATTTGAACCACTCGCTTCGCTCGTGGTTCAACCCTAGAATCCTTCGTTCACTCGGGTCTCAATCACGCACTCACAGCAAACAACAACTTTGCAGCCTTGCATAACAAATAACTATTTTTAAATATAATTGTACGCCTGGCTTCTTGGCATGTCTTTTTATTCTTTGAAGGATTATTTTGAAACGACAATAGTTATTTGTTATGCAAGGCTGCAAAGTTGTTGTTTGCTGTGAGTGCGTGATTGAGACCCGAGTGAACGAAGGATTCTAGGGTTGAACCACGAGCGAAGCGAGTGGTTCAAATATAGAATCCTGAGTGTAACGAGGGTTTCAAGGCACGAGACAGCAAACGACTTTGCTGCTGAGCGCAACACAAAATTTTTCACCTCACGCGCGATTTTTCGGGAAGAAGACTTAGTTCGGCGTCACGTACAGTTTGTGCTAACTCTGAAGGAGTTAAATTCGTATCTTCATCGCTAGAATCGCTCATATTTTCTTTATTTCTCCGTATAAGTATTCTAAATTACAAAACCAGCAATCTAAAACTTTATTTTTATTTTATTTTTTTAAAGTTTTTTTTTTCGGAGGTTGCGTTCCAAATCACTCCTATTCGTACTTCAAGATTCAATTATTCATTGAATACAGTTAAAATATACATATATTTAAGTATTTTTGTGATAAAACATAGTGAAATAATGAAATACATCTGAAACGGTGTATTATTAATATAATTTTATTAATGATGATATTAAGTAAATTGAACCTTTATTTTAATAAAACTCTCACGACGAATTGCGTTTCAGAACGTATCGTTGTTTTTTTACTGTGACAGTGGCGTCATGCGTCGTTCGAATTTCAAAAACACTTTCCACGCTAGCGGATAAAAACAACTTTTGCGCTCGGATATCAAGCTGCAAAACGACCACTTTCGAGCCAGTGAGGTGAAAATGAAATTATTTAACCATAACATTATTAAATTATTAAATCTTTAATTAAACTATTAATAGGACAACCTTCAAACAAATCAGCGTACGCCCGAAATAAGTGTTAAATGCGATAATAGATGTCGCTGCCTAGGTAGCCTGCATATAAATTTTAACGCCATGAGCAACATCTAGATGGCGCTGTACAGGCGAAGTATGAAAAGTTGAAGCGCTCTGGCTATTTCCGACGTAGAGATCTTCCACTATCTAAAGTCCCGCGCCTTCACATTTCAAAAATATTTTTTTTTCATTATTTAAAAAGCACCACCAACACTCTCAACTCATAGTTGATGGCTGTCTCAGCACGCACACATGCTTTTTAAATACATTGAAGCGTTTTGAAATGTGAAGGCGCGGGACTTTAGATAGTAGAAGATCTCTACGCCGTAACGTAATGTAATGAGATTGACAGTCGAATATAATAGTACATTTCGATACTAGTGCGGAAAGTGTGTCATTACTTCACGAGTAACGAGATATCGGGACGAAGACTCGGGACGAGTGAAGAATGACACTTCCGCACGTGTATCGAACGACGTTTTTTAATACAGTTGCGAAAAATTAAGAAAAACAACAAGTAAGGAATTAGAAACGTTTATATTATTAATTTTGTAATTGCAATAGAACTGAAAAATAATAAAATTCTTCAAAAATATTTATTTTTTTATTTTATTTACATAATAGTTAATGGCACAATTTGTACAATTATTGAGTGTGATATTGAAAGTTTTTGCTGGTAAATTAAGTGCTTGGCTGACTGAATTATTAATCTCACATGTCTGTGAAGATTGAGTCACTGGGAAAAGAGAAAAGCACTAGTTCGCAAAAAACAACTTTGCGCACGCTAAACAGCTACGTAAAGTAGCACTTTTTGAGCAACTGTATTAAAAATTACCTTTTCACCTCACTGGCTCGAAAGTGGTCGTTTTGCAGCTTGATATCCGAGCGCAAATGTTGTTTTTATCCGCTAGCGTGGAAAGTGTTTTTGAAATTCGAACGACGCATGACGCCACTGTCACAATAAAAAAACAACTATACGTTCTGAAACGCAATTCGTCGTGAGAGATTTATTAAAATAAAGGTTCAATTTACTTAATATCATCATTAATAAAATTATATTCATAATACACCGTTTCAGATGTATTTCATTATTTCACTATGTTTTATCACAAAAATACTTAAATATGTGTATATTTTAACTGTATTCAATGAATAATTGAATCTTGAAGTACGAGTAAGAGTGATTTGGAACGCAACCTCCGGAAAAAAAAACATTAAAAAAATAAAATAAAAAAAAAGTTTTAGATTGCTGGTTTTGTAATTTAGAATACCTATACGAAGTAATAAAGAAAATATGAGCGATTCTAGCGATGACGATACGAATTTAACTCCTCCAGAGTTAGCACAAACTGTACGTGACGCCGAACTAAGTCTTCTTGCCGAAAAATCGCGCGTGAGGTGAAAAATTTTGTGTTGCGCTCAGCAGCAAAGTCGTTTGCGGTCTCGTGCCTTGAAACCCTCGTTACACTCAGGATTCTATATTTGAACCACTCGCTTCGCTCGTGGTTTAACCCTAGAATCCTTCGTTCCTCGGGTCTCAATCACGCACTTACAGCAAACAACAACTTTGCAGCCTTGCATAACAAATAACTATTTCTCTGATACTAGCTATACTTTTCCGCCATGTTGTATTCATGGATTGTAAATTTAACTTCACCTCCTCTTTCTATGTGCCTCTCGAAGGCACGTACGTCTATGTGTCTATGTGTACGTGTCTGTTATAATAAATTATCTTCAGCTGCGTGTGTGTGTACTTCGATCCTGTCCGTGTACCTGTGTGAATGGGTGGGTACTAAACCACACACATTCACACAGATTGTATGATTGTCAATTTGAATTTACCACTGAGTTTCTCGGTGAAGGGAAACATCGCGGGGAAACCTGCACGCATCTGCGAAGTAATTCAAAGATCTGTGTGAAGTCCCCGATCCGCACTGGGTTCGCGTGGGGACTATAGCCCAAACTCGTGATGAGAGGAGGCCTATGCCCAGCTGTGGGACGAAAATAGGCTGTATATAGTAGTGTGATTGTCTGTATATCTGTATGTAATGTGCACCGACCGTAGCGGGTGGAAGGCCAGGCAGCAGACGGGGCCGATGCGGGCCCCCATCCCGCGGAACATGAAGCCCTCGTGGAACTTGATCGTGTTCAGCGGAGCGCCGCCCAGCTCGAACAGGCTGATCGACTGGTTCACTGATCCACTGGAAATAGGAGAACATTTATTTATTGAGGAAACAAACAGTCTTATACAAGCTTATTACAAAACTAAAATATAGTTACAAATAGACCTATCATCATCATCATTTCAGCCGATAGTAGTAGGATAGGCCTCCCCCAAGGCGCGCCACTCAGACCGGTCCTATGCCACTCGCATCCACCGCGTTCCCGCGACCTTTACAAGGTCGTGACTCCATCATGTTGGAGGCCTACCGACAGCTCGTCTACCGGTTCGCGGACGCCACTCCAGGACTTTCTAATAGACCTATAGTTCCGTAAAATACATATTAAAGTTAGGTAAATTGTAGGTTGTAAATTGCCCGCGAGGCATTTACTACTTTATACATGGTGGGTCAGAAAATATGGCAAATAATTAACCCACAGTATCGGCTATCGATTCTAAGTATATTGTATAGGTCTTTAATTTTTTTGAGTTGGTAAAAAAAAAATTGTATGCGATTCAGGCGTCGCTCACACAACCAATCCCATATACAATTTTTTTTTTTACCAACTCGAAAAAAAATAAAGACCTATACAATATACTTAGAATCGATAGCCGACACGGTGGGTCAATTATTTGCCATATTTTCTGACCCACCGTGTATAACTAATTCAGTACAGCATCAAAATATATGAGCACACAAGAAAAAAATAGAGATAGATGTAAAGCACAATAAAATAAGGTAATTAATAATGATAGTGACATGAAACTAATGAAATAACAATTCCGAGATATTCTTTTTGTATCTTGATATGCTACAAGAAAATATATCAACACTATTTAATAATTTATTGTAAATTTATGAACTGAAATGAATATTGTATCTTATCCATCTTTAAATACAAGAGCGAAATCGCGCAAGGCAACGCTTCTCCATAAATACTATAGTTAGGCAACTTCGTACTCGATCGTCCGTGAGTGCGACAGACGTTGGGGGGCGTGACGACAGCGGGGATGGCGGGGGTTGCGGGGAGACTAAACACACGCATAGCACGAAACAGCAAAAAAGTTACGTATGACACATTGATCTATTATAAGTAAGAACTCACAGTCCGGAGAAAAATGGCCTGTCAAAACGGGTGTCCGAGTTGTTTGGCGCTCAGTAAATTTGATATTTAAGTCTTATAATGTTAGGTTTACTTTTGTATAAAATTTTTATCTTGACACATACTATAGAGAAGCGTTATTAGCATATTGGAACGTATTTTCTAATTTTTTTTCTTTTATTTAGAAACAAACAGTTGTACATATTACAATTACAGTATTGAAAACTATAAAGAATCATAAACCTGGAGTTTCCTTACAGACAATAACAATTTATGAAAATATAATGAGAGCTCGTAAGGATAGTCACAAAAGCGGCTAAGTCACACACATATGTACTGAATACTTATTATTAAAATAGCAAGTACTTAATACAATGTAACATTGTATATGGATGTTAGATAATTAATACGTTTGAATATACCAAAAAAAAGAAACAGAGCAAAAATAGTAGATTGTTTATCAAGGGACTAAAACAAGCCATTATGACACGAGATGTTTAGCCACCCGAGCAGAGCGAGGGTGGCTATAGTTCGAGTGACTCTGCTTTTCACTTCGAATGCGAGGAAAAAAAAAACGAAGTTCCATACAAAATTACGATATTTATTATAACAAAGTAGATAACCGGCTACTTCCCGATGACCAAGAATCATGAAATTTGGTCAGAAGCAAGGTCTTACAGCACACATACAGGAATAAATCTGATAACCGTAAATATTATATATTTTTATGCAAAAAAAAGACAATTTACTAATACAAACTTATCATTTGCGGTTGGCGCAGTAGCCGTGTCTACTTCACCAACCGCAAATAATAAGTTTGTATTGTTAAATTTGCATCATCAAGTTTGTAGGTACGGAACCCTCGGTGCGCGAGTCCAACTCGCACTTGACCTGTTTCTTATCACGTGACGTTTTGAATGATATTTAGCCAACAGATTCAAACTTGAAAACTATTAATATATTTTAAAACTAATTGGGACATGCATTATTAATAAATGAATTCACTTTAAATAAAACAAGATTCATAGGTATTCGTAATCATTAAATCGTGTTTCACGAAATTAAATCGTTTTTTCACGCCCTAGAAATTGTCTAGGTTCACTGGAAATGGGGATAATCCTCCTTTCACAAACTCTGTGGTTGGCTGTTTAGGCGGGTTTCCAATGTCAATTAAAAAAAATTTACTTTAGTCCCTAGAGACTAAAAAAGAGCTTTAGTCCCGATGTGCAGAGACTAAAGTAACATTTTAAGAGCATGAGAAGTGAAAAAAAAATTTTACATTTACAAAGCAAAAATTTAAAAATTTACATTTGGAGAAAAATATATATACCATAGATCAATGGTCAAACAATTTGTTCGCAACATGTTTTCTAAAACTAGCTAAAGTGCAAGAAAAAATATCGATATCATTGAATAAATCGTTAACATAAACCTAATGTCAGTTTACTCCATATATTTTGACATATTCTGTTAGGCACTGTTCGTCCATATGTTATTATAGGTCAATGGTATGACCAACTCGCGTGTCTAGATATGATAAATGACTCTATGGTAAAATTAAAAAGAAAGAGTCATGAATCCCATGACACTTCACAATTCTTTTACGCAAATCGAACTTAGTCAAACGAAATAGATGGGGAGAGTTAGATTTCATTCATGATGAGTCCCCTACGCCACCGTTCCGTTGTGCAGAGTTTCTCGGGCGTGCGCTTTCGTAAGCTGTGGTATATGACGTCATCAATTCCACGTGCTCCCCTGCCGCCCGACCGTGTCTTACCCCCAGGAGGTGGAGGGTGGGGCACGAAGTTGACAAGCTATAGCATGTTTGGAGGCGTGTTTAATTGAGTCCCTGTTGGAGGCGCGCCCCTCACCAAGCGATGAGGTCCAGCAGCGGGTGCAGGTCGACGGCGGCGAGCGGCCCGGGCGCGCGGAGGGTCTCCAGGGGCTCCATCTTGCGCGTGTCGTAGATGCGGATCTCGCCGTTCATACTGTAACAGAGAGTATCGAGTGGTATCGGTGATATTAAAAGAAATTCATG
>OZ020282.1:256879-286767 GCA_963971205.1 Aethes cnicana
AAACAAAATAAATTAATAGTAGAGTGCTTTACTCGGGTAAAAAGCAATCATCTACCCTCGAACTATAGCGCTCTCGCTAACGTTCGCGCTCGCAAGCATCTCAAGTGTGGATGATTTTTCATTTCTAACAAGATATTATTAATTTTACCTGTTGCGCTGCCTCCTGTCCCGCGGGGTAGTTATCCACAATCCCGGCCAAGACGTACGCCGCTAACGTCCTGTATTCGCTCTGTAACCAACATTGTATGTAAAAATCTAGTCAAATATGATAAAACAAGGAATGAAATAAAATACTCACGTCGACGGTCGGGTCGGACAGTATCGAGAGGAAGTATTTGTGGCCTTTCGCGTTCACCAAGTCCACTTGGCAGCTCTGAAATAATACAATAAGTAAAAACATACTGAGAAAGGTAGAGATGAGAATATTACAGAAACATGTGCAATTGTATTTGTGTGTTTTTATTCTGTACAATAGTGTTACTTATTTAAATGTGAATAAATAATGAAACTTGGGCTTTCTCGACGTACATAAAAATTAGGTCCAATTATTAAACTGTTAAACTGTGGCGGAATAGAAAGATGCAAATAGATTGTGAAACCCGTGGTCTCTGCCTGCTCCAATGAGTAGCGAATCAGTATGTACTTATGTACAAGTTTACGGGGTCAAGCAAAACGTTGTGACGATATTTTCCCACAGAATCAGCTATCGATTAAGCGTCGTTACAATATTTTGGTTGACACCAGCTCGAGCATGTGGGGGAATATAGTAATGTTAGTTGTGAGGAGTATACCGGGTCGACGGCGACGATCTTGGCCCATATGTAGACCATGGAGGCGCGCAGGTCGTGTGCGGACGCTTGCAGCAGCTTGAGCATGTGGGGGAATATACTAATGTTAGTTGTGAGGAGTATACCGGGTCGACGGCGACGATCTTGGCCCATATGTAGACCATGGAGGCGCGCAGGTCGTGTGCGGACGCTTGCAGCAGCTTGAGCATGTGGGGGAATATACTAATGTTAGTTGTGAGGAGTATACCGGGTCGACGGCGACGATCTTGGCCCATATGTAGACCATGGAGGCGCGCAGGTCGTGTGCGGACGCTTGCAGCAGCTTGAGCATGTGGGGGAATATACTAATGTTAGTTGTGAGGAGTATACCGGGTCGACGGCGACGATCTTGGCCCATATGTAGACCATGGAGGCGCGCAGGTCGTGTGCGGACGCTTGCAGCAGCTTGAGCATGTGGGGGAATATACTAATGTTAGTTGTGAGGAGTATACCGGGTCGACGGCGACGATCTTGGCCCATATGTAGACCATGGAGGCGCGCAGGTCGTGTGCGGACGCTTGCAGCAGCTTGAGCATGTGGGGGAATATACTAATGTTAGTTGTGAGGAGTATACCGGGTCGACGGCGACGATCTTGGCCCATATGTAGACCATGGAGGCGCGCAGGTCGTGTGCGGACGCTTGCAGCAGCTTGAGCATGTAGGGGAATATACTAATGTTAGTTGTGAGGAGTATACCGGGTCGACGGCGACGATCTTGGCCCATATGTAGACCATGGAGGCGCGCAGGTCGTGTGCGGACGCTTGCAGCAGCTTGAGCATGTGGGGGAATATACTAATGTTAGTTGTGAGGAGTATACCGGGTCGACGGCGACGATCTTGGCCCATATGTAGACCATGGAGGCGCGCAGGTCGTGTGCGGACGCTTGCAGCAGCTTGAGCATGTGGGGGAATATACTAATGTTAGTTGTGAGGAGTATACCGGGTCGACGGCGACGATCTTGGCCCATATGTAGACCATGGAGGCGCGCAGGTCGTGTGCGGACGCTTGCAGCAGCTTGAGCATGTGGGGGAATATACTAATGTTAGTTGTGAGGAGTATACCGGGTCGACGGCGACGATCTTGGCCCATATGTAGACCATGGAGGCGCGCAGGTCGTGTGCGGACGCTTGCAGCAGCTTGAGCATGTAGGGGAATATGCCCACGGCTAGCACGGCTCGCACCGCCCACGCACCCAGCGCTAGAAACCTACAAAAAAAAACAATTCAATTATTACAGCAAATTGGCCACATAAGGCCACTTTTACAGGTCAGAAATGACTTTACAAGCCCTGGCACTTATCTTGAGCGGTGAGCGAAAGTAGAGGGGTTTTTGCGCATGGGAACGACTGAAGGGCCAATAAGCGTGCGCGAAGGGCATAGCGCCCGCTGCGTCCCGCACCTTTCCACCTATGAGACCTTATTTTCGACTTCTGCGCATCGATGGCTACCGCTCAAGATCCGTGCCGATGACTGTACCAGCACTTCCAAGACCAAATTGAATTAAAGCGTTAAATAAACCTTTTCACTTTATACACGGTGGGTCAGATCCTATAGCAAATAATTAACCCACAGTATCGGCTATCGATTCTAAGTATATTGTAGAGGTCGATAGCCGATACTGTGGGTTAATTATTTGCTATAGGATCTGACCCACAATGTATATTAAAAGAATACTTTAACTTTTGACTTTACGCACGTAGCCTCATTTATCGCGAGAAACTTCACTTTCCCGATAGAATTTTGCATTGTGTGAAGCGGGAGTCACAAATCCCAATTGAACTTTTACCCGCGACTTTAGCTGCAGGGTATTTCGTACTAAATTTACAAAGCCCTTTTCCAGGATACTTTTAAAACCTTTTACAGGGATTATTCGTAATTTTTGGGATTTCCGGGATTTTTGAGGATTTCTGGAATTCCCGTGATTTCTATACAAAGTTCCTTTCCCGGGTCCTTCTAATGATTTTCCGGGATTTTTACGAGACTTTCCGGGATATCCGGGACGAAGAGTAGCCTACGTGTTAATCCAAGTAACAACCTATCTGTTAAATTTCATGTAAATTGGTTGAGCAGTTTTAGCGTGATTGAATAACAAACATCTAAGCTCACAAACTTTCAGCTTTATAATATTACTAGTGTGCCCCGCGACTTCGTCTGCGTGGAATATCAAATTGCCGATAACTTTTCATTCCGATATCCGATTTTAATGAAACATAGCTTATATGTAGTTCCGAATGATGCTATATCTACCTTTGAAGACTGCATTCAAGTCGGTTCAGTAGTTCCGGAGATTAACTCTAACAAACAGACAGATACCCTTTTATAATAGTTTTAGATAGATTGAGATAGTGAAGCCGTGCTGGCCTAGTGGTTCCACGGGGGTTCGATTCCGGCTCGCACCTCTGAGTTTACTTATGTGCGAAATTCAATTTGAATTTACCACTGAGCTTTTCGGTGAAGGAAAACATCGTGAGGGAGCCTGCACGCAGCTGCGAAGTAATTCAAAGATGGTGTGAAGTCCCCAATCTGCACTGGGCCTGCGTGGGGACTATAGCCCAAACCCTCTCGTGATGAGAGGAGGCCTGTGCCCAGCAGTGGGCCGTAAATAGGCTGTAGTAGTAGATTAAGATAGTAAGCCAATATTGTAACCTGCAGAGTATCTGCAGCGCCCTGACTCGGTGCAGCGTGCTGAGCAGGACTTGCAGCACCATCGGCAGCTGGTCGGGCGGCGGCCGGGACCAGGAGTTGGAGTTCAGCGCGTCCGCTGCGGAATTCGTGCACTTCATTAGCATTTTCAACTTTCATTTTCAAACACCGTATACAGGTCCCTCTTGAGCAAAAGTCGGGATTTCTGCGCATGTTTAGGAATGAAGGACATTTTGAATTTTTTGAATATTTTCTGACCCACGAAAAGATCGAATTTTAACAATAGTACATTATTGCCGTGGCCGGAAAAGTAGGTCTTTGCAGGCTGAGTATTGGTTTAACCTTTAATATGTACGAAGCCTGCAAAGCCTTTCACGTGCCGAGGCTTATATAGTGCTTTTCTCAAAAATGAAAAAAAAAACCTTGATATTAGGTATTCATAATACAGCATTGACACGCACGCAAATGTAGCCAAGTACTTACAACAAATCCAATGGAACGCCAGTCTTATTTCGTATTCACCGATATTTGACTTTAACAGACACACTAACACGGCAAGTTAAAAACTCGCATGTAGATTTCTCGTTTTTTATCAAAATTAAAGCCTTTTATTAATTTTTAAACCAAACTAGTAAACTATTTTCATGAAATTTAGCTAAATAAATCTGATACAAGACAAGAACTCCCGCTCTTTATGGATCGCTCTTTTTTTAAATTCCGTTCTAAAATACATTGCGCTGTTTCAGACACGGATAAAAACGTTTCGTTTCGCGTCAATTGACAGATACAGAACATGCAGACTTGGCTGTTTGGGAATTCCTTCGCGTATATATCAGTTAAAAAAAAAGTACCTGTACGATAATGAAATCTCATACAACATTCCCTGCGCTTATACCTGTCGCTGAAGTAATTTGATACAAATTTCCGAGACATGCAACTGTTTTTTATTTTTTATTTTTGACTGATCCTCAATGACGCACTTCGCGGTCTGATAGAAAGCAGACAATGACGAGTTTCCCGGCCATTTTTGAGAAAAAGCTTTAGATATATTTCGGCACGGGTGAATGGATTTTGCAGTGTATGGCTACCGAAGTAATTCGCACTGGGTTCGCGTGGGGACTACAGCCCAAACCATTTCGTGATGAGAGGCCTGTGCTCAGCAGTGGGACGTGAATAGGCTGTTGTGGTGGTGATTTCCGACAGCTTGTGGTCTGTCTGTCGGCTGTCTGCAATCGTCACCAGTATCAGCGTGTAGTCCCAGGGGCCCACGGGGGCAGGACACTCACCCTGGCCCAGGTCCAGCCACACCTGGAAGGCGGTGAGCTGGTCGCGGAAGAAGGGCGAGTGGTGGTAGGGGCGCGGCGTGGGCCCCAGCAGCGCCGGCAGCTGCGCCAGCGCCAGGTCCAGCGTGTAGTCCCAGGCCGCCCACAGCGCGTGGGCTCCCAGCGCCGGCAGCGCGGGCCACGACACCGGCGTGCAGTTGTACGACCTGCGGAACACTTGCCCATTAGTATCAGCCTCGAAGGACCAGCCATAATACTGTTATGGTATAGAGATGCTCTCATTATTATAGCACGACACAGCTGCTTAGAGGCGCGCGCTGAAGCACTGACGCATATATTATTGCTTAATCCTCGCGCCTTCTATAAAGTTGTGTCTTGCCAAAGACCAAAAGACAGGCTGAGGAACTTCTTGAAAGTGGTCACTGCAGCCTAGACTAGGGGTGCCAATGCATCGTCTGTCGGTCTCCAAAGGAGGGGACTGATAGTATACTTTGTAAAACAGGATGGCCGAGTCGATGAAGAGCCAACTCTGGTGAAGGTGATGATGGAACTCACCGCATGATGCGGTCGGCCAGCAGGAAGTTGCGGCACAGGCTGGCCGTGAGCAGGTCGGCGCGGAACAGCTGCTGGAACAGCTCGGGCGGCAGCGAGTGCCACGCGATGGTGTCCGTGATGGCCGTGAAGATCCAGTTCAGCTCGCCCAGCATCGTGCGCCGGTCCGTCACCTGCCCCGGGATCCTGAAACAATACAAGAGGTAAACTTGGATGGAGTTTTGCTGCAAAATCCAAGCCTACGGAGACTTCACACTATCTCAGAATGGTCTGTCACTTCTTCTTTGTCGCTACACTCTTGGCAGAGTGGTCGTGGCCGTCGTGTCTTGAGTGGCGAGCTTCACCACCCGGCGCCATTCTTCTCTCACGGCTGCGCGTCTAGTGTTCTCGTGCACGGGCTGGTTTGTAGCAGATTTGACTAAGTCGGTCCATCTCATGGGGGACCTACCGCGTGGCCTGGTGCCCTCAACCCTGCCCTGAACTACCAGTCGTTCGATGGAAAACTCTCCACGTCTCGATATATGCCCGAAAAAAGAGATGATTCTAGACTTTACCACGGAGGACAAGCGCTGTTTAATGTCTGTCACACACATGGGTAAATTTAATTGGAAAAGTTAGCTAAACGTTGCGATGCTATGGTTTCAAGGAAAAGCAATATTAAATGCCTTTTTGGGAACCACTTCATGTTTCTTAAACTGCATGGTAAGGTCAGGAACAGGTCAGCCGACAGGTAAAGAACCAATGGGGACTATCGTTTCTTTGCTCACCAGTTGGCGCCACTGTAGACTAAGGTCCAGAGGTATGGCTGTCAAAGGCGACTTTACAAGATCGGCACCGAAAGAAAGTTTTCAATCTTGAATCTCACTAAGTTTATTAATTATAAATAACTATCATCATATCGAGCAGCTATGCCGCAATGTTGTGCAGTTCCGTTTTGTTTGGAAAAAAGATTTTTTTTTGCAAAGCGTTTACATTCATAGCCAAATAATTCATATTTGCGATAATTTCACGAAGGAGATCACTATTCAACAGGTAAATTAAAGAAATTATAATTTATATCACGAAGCCCGCCAAAACCAGTGCAAACTGAATGTTATTGGACCTCACGCGACACTAGCGCCTCTAGTGGCAAATTCACACGCGATAGTCCCCATTACACGGGTCCCACGTAGTCTATACCCCCCTGACTGGTACTGACTTGTCGATGAGGTCGTGCAGGTTGTGGGGGCGCGCGGCGCCCGCGGCGGCCGGCCCCGTGGCCTGGCGCAGCACGAACCACTTCATGGCCATCTTCACCGGCGTGGTGAGGCAGGCCGTGAACAGGTCGGCCGGGAGCTCCGGGCTCATGGGCAGCGACTGTCCCGCCGCGCAGGCCCCGAGCTGGATGCAGTTCTTGTACGAAACGGCGGGCGGAGGCGTCGCGTCTGACGACTTCGAGTTTAGTTGCATCTGGAAGATGATAAAAATGTTCCTGAAATCTAGATTCTAGACCAGAAATACAGTTCTCTAAGTTAGAACTAAGGCTAAGACCATAAATCTTGCGGGAAATGTGCTATGCTACATAAACTTTGTAATTTTTCGGGCTACATCAAAGACGCCACGGCGCGCCCATTCTGTCTGCAGGTCGTACAACGACAGCGGGATGTTATGTGTGTGGTGTATGGTGAGTGTGTGGAGTGTATAGTGTGTGAAGGAGTGTATAGAGTGTGGAGTGTATAGAGTGTGGAGTGTATAGTGTGTGTTAAGTGTATAGAGTTTACAGTGTATAGTGTGTGTAGTGTATAGTGTGTAGAGTGTATAGTGTGTGGAAGAGTGTATAGTGTGCGGAGGAGGTATTGTGTGTGGAGGAGTGTATAGAGTGTGGAGTGTATAGTGTGTAGAGTGTGTGTAAAGTGTATAGTGTATAGAAAGTATAGTGTGTGTAGAGTGTATAGTGTGTGGAGTGTATAGTGAGTGTGTAGAGTGTATAGTGTGTGAGACGGTCCCACCTCGTAGTCGCGCTCGTGCTGGTCGGCGAAGGCGCGGAAGTTGTCGACGATGACGCCGGCGTTGGAGCAGTCGTACACGTACAGCGACGGCGCACCCATCCACGTCTGCAGGTCGTACATCGACAGCGGGATGTATTGCGTGTATGCCTGCGGGGTTTCAATTATTGTGAATAATGGAAATGTATAGTACCTAAACCTAAGTAATCTTGGAGAATTGTATCTTGACAGGAACAGGCCCAAGCGGCATAACGTCATAGAAGATTTCGTGTGGGCTGATTCAAACCGTATGTTAAAGTTACCGTTAACGTTAAATATTTTACTATGGGACATAATGACGTTTCTGTATGGAATGACAGCTCGGCGACAATATTTAAGGGGCCTATCCCACAAAATCGTACAAGTGTACAATTCAACAAAATTGTCAAATTGTAAACAAAAAAGTGTATCACGAAAACTACAAATATGTATTTGTTACAAATTTGTTGTCTACAAATAATTCGCAGTTGTAAATGTGTAACACAAATAATGAGGGTACGTCATGATAGCCCTACAATTGTAGGAAATACAAATGTAGATTTATGATTTTACGTTTATGATAAGTTACAAATATGTAACAATACATAATTAGGCTTTTTTAATTTTGAGGGTAGTTTAACTTTTGTATGACAGAATATCTTATATATAATTTTCTTAAAATCTACAATTGACGCTTTTTGGTCACGCCACAGTGGAGTTACAATACAAGCGAAATTAACGATTTTAAATCTTATAAAGGACAATAAGGACACATTATTCCGCAGTAAGATTCACTTACTCTAAATATCTGATTAAACGTGAAATCTGTTATTTCAAATGTCAAATTTATGCGTTCTTTGTACGTCCTATGCGTACGTTGCCTAATTATTATTTCTTCTTCTTGGCTACTACTGTCACTTGTACTGTACATTTTAACTAAAGTAAAATCGTTTCTTCGACCTCTAAAACAAAATTGTAATACCCTCTTAACACACACAGAATAAATTGTAAACTTGTTGCAACAAATCTACAAATATGTATATTTGTCACTACATTTTTTTGTAACACGAAGCTTAATCTTACAATTGTCGCCTACAAATTTGTAAATTTTCCGGAAAAACAATTGTCGGTGTATTTTTTTGTGATACGCTCAATTGTAGAATTGTAGTTACAATTTACATATTTGTAATTTTTTTTTCATTTACAATTATGTTTTGTGGTACGTACACTTGTATTTTTACTCATTTGTAATTTTACACTTGTCAAATTACAATTGTAAGCTTTGTGGGATAGGCCCCTGGAGTCCGTCAACTGTGCTTGAATCAACCTACTCTTATTATCTCAAAGTCTGTACTCACTCTAACATTAGAGTACGAATTCCACCCGCCTCTTTCAAGGCTAGCATCTTGGCCGTGCTTACATTTATGAAACCTGTTTATTTCATTCACCTTAGATATTGAATCCTAACAGATACAGTCTGAACTTACCCTGTTGAAGACCCAGATCTCGCCCTGGCTGGTGGGCTTGGGTACGCCATGGCCGTTGTAGTGGAACAGAACACGCTCGTCCTTCGCGTTGCGGCGGAGAGAGCAACACAGCTTCTTCACCTGACGAAACATCGGCATGTTAATGACGATAGTAGGTTGATAAAACCAGTCAAGTATATGCAAAGGGATCTATTGCTTGTTCGTGTATTCACTGGGCGAAAACTTCACTCCATAATTCTAAATTATTATTAGGAGCAATTACATAAACAATAAGGTATCTAGGCATTACCTACTGTGAGAATTGAAAGCTGATACTGAAAATGGTTATTTCTCAAACCTGCAATGTAATATTGATATTATGTTCTTATTAGCCTGGGAAGTATCACGTTTCAGGCGCGGCTAGACAAATTGGTCTATAATGAAATTTCATACAAACGTTGCAGACCTAGGCCGGCAACTCACTTTTTTTTAATTTCCATTTGATATAATTGTGACACAGAATCTTGGCATTCCGCCATTTAAAAAAGCTACAAGCAATATTTACTCTATGGTTCGCTGACATTCTGCCAATACAGCTTTAAAAAAACATGAACCATATTTGCTACATAGGTAGCGCAGTTTTATTTATGTAAAAACCGGCCAAGTGCGAGTCGGACTCGCGCACCGAGGGTTCCGTACAAACCTGTAAGGTTTACAAAGTTCGTTCTTTACGACAATCGAGTCATAACTATGGTATTTTTATTGCAAAATGAAATTCATAACATTACAATGGGGAAAGATGGAGTAGCATAAATTTAAGACAAAGATCTTAAAAAATATATATTTTGTAATGTAACTAAAAATTTAAGGTTTTCGGAATTTTTCCTTTATGTGTGCTATAAAACGTTGCTTCATGCCAAATTTCAAGATTCTAGGTCGACTGGAAGTACCCTTTAGGTTTTGATTCCCTTGCGAGTACTTGCGAGTTTCAAAATATGCAGCTTAAATTGCTGTTTCTTTTGATTGCGTTGACATAGAAGTTTGATTTTGTTACAGCTTAAAGGTATTATAGACCTGAGTATTTGGTATGAATTTCAATTTAATACCTCTACGCGTTTATGAGGAAATGGGTAGTAAGGTTAAAATTATTAAAAAAATATATATTATGTGATGTAACTAAAAATTTATGGTTTTCGTAATTTTGCCTTTATCTATGCAATAAGACGTTGCTTCGTACCAAATTTCAAGATTCTGAGTTCACGGGAAGCACCCTGTAGGTTTTGATTCCCTTGCAAGTGTCGAAAATTTGCGGCATAAACGGCTGTATCTTTTGATTGCGTTGGCTTAGAAGTTTGATTTTTTCACAGCTTCAAGGGACAGTAGACCTGAGTAATTGATATAAATTTCAGCTTCATACCTCCACGCGTTCCTGAGAAAAAGGGTCTTGACAGACGGACGGACAGACGGACAACAAAGTGATCCTATAAGGGTTCCGTTTTTTCCTTTTGAGGTACGGAACCCTAAAAAGACAAAATATATTATATATAAAATATTATTTTATTTATTTATTTCATTGGATGTTTGAGTAAAGCACTATACATTCATCGGCGGGGAACGGAAGTTGTCGGCCTCGTAACTATCCAGCCTAGCCTCACTTCGTTCGGCCGTATATAATACTCGGCCTGCAACATACTCCTTCCCGACCTCTGTAGTAATGTACTATTACTCGCAGAACAGATGGCCGAGCTGAAGTGACAACCTGGTGAGGGTCCTGGAAATCCGCTGGATGGCATACAAATCCAAGTAGCGAAACTTTAGAGAGGCCTAAATTTGTCAAGCATGAGGTCCAATGCTGACATGATGATGACGAGTCACGATCCTTTCATGATCATGACCTTGGTTTTATCGAAATAATCCTTGATAACCTTGCGTATTAGTAATTACTAGCTTCTGCCCGCGACTACGTCCGCGTGGAATTCGTTAATAGCATTGGGAACTACGCATTTTTTCGGGATAAAAAGTAGCCTATATGTTGACCAGTGTTAAGAACTACCCCGATACCAAATTTTGTTGCAATCCGTCCAGTGGTTTTCGAGTTAAATCCGGACATACATACCTACAGACAATTTTTCTAAAAAATATCGTTATTTTGTGTTCAGTGTCGTTTATATAGTCCCCTCGACTTGACAGTTTCTTTTAATTTTCAAGTTTCAGTCGCGACTACTTCTACAAACTTATTATTAGTATACAAGTTTCAAACGCGACTTCTTATACAGACTTATTATCACTACATAGTATAAAACAAAGTCGCTTCGCTGTCTGTCTGTCCCTATGTATGCTTAAATCTTTAAAACTACGCAACGGATTTTGATGCGGTTTTTTTTAATAGAGTGATTCAAGAGGAAGCTTTATAATTTGTTATAGTTTAACGCTCAATTCCCGCGGGAACTCTATAACCGAATTCCACGCGGACGAAGTCGCGGGCAGAAGCTAGTTAGTATATAGATTAGATATATTGGCTCTGTGGTGTACGACTATATGTGAAACACCAGAAGCATTCACACGGTTATTTCGGGTGGCAAATGACTTACAATAGCAATCATAGTTACAACGAAGTACGTAATAAATTATAGAACTGTAGGTAATTTTGGAGATCCGCCGAGCCCGCTGATAGCTAGTCGATAAGAGTTGTCACACACGTCAAAACAATGCTGAATGTTAAAAACCAAGTGGGTTATTAGTTATTCGTATTTTATTATTATTTTAGCACATTCTTTGAATTTTGGCATTAATTTATTGAAGGCTATAAGACCACACTTTACTCAGCTATGAGTACCCCAAACATTAAGGAGTAAAAGTATATTTATTTATGAAAAAATAATTGAAAGATCATATAAAATAGCATACCAGGAGTAAATAGATTAAAAAATATGTTAAGTGGAATACAATGACCGCGAAATAACAAAGATTAGACAGTTGTTTTTAAAGCGACACCCCGCGTCCTCGAATAATCGGCGCGGTGAACGACCCGCGGGGGTGATTTCGGCGCGCCTCTAAGTAGATTATAATTCGCGAATCTCATTAACCTCAATCCCCATTGCTAACTGGCCGTTGACATGTCATCTTTTAAAGACTTTTAAATAAACAGTTCCTGCGAGACCAAAATTTGCTGGTGTGAAAATAGCTAAAATGAGTTTTTCCAGACGTGAGATCTAGCCTTATCTTTTTTTAATCCCCCTTTATTCTAAATTTCGTCCAAATCATTCTAATGTTCCAAGTTGTGGATTATTTTGAGATTATTTCATGGCTGGGGAAACATAAAGATTTTTTATATCAGAGTAATTAGCCCACGAGCTACTTTATAAAACTTGTAAGTAGGTATTCATTCGCTTAGGAATATAGGCAACACAAGAGGGCTCGAGGTCGCCAATGCGTTGACGGTCTTTGAGATCTTTCTAAAGCCACGTTATTTGACGGAAAGACGACATAAACGCCAAGATGGAGCGACAACCTGATGAAGAAGGGCGTGGGAATGCGAGAGACATAGAATCAGTCTGTGTATCGTTGTGCGCCCAGATTAGCAGTGGTTGTTTCAGTTGAAATAATGAAATTGAAACTGGGCATACTTGGCTTTTTGCTCATCAGATGGGCAGCAAATGAGGTGACAAGGTATATACCTTGACACCTCATTTGCCCATAGTCTGACAGAATCATCGCAAATTTAAATTGGAGAAAAAAAAAAGACGGGCAGCATTATTTTCTAGAGACAATGTGCTCTTCTACGCGTGCCAGCGCTCGTACTGCACCTGCAAGGCGTTCCCGATGTTCTCGAGCGCCTTGCTCGGGGCCAGGGACAGTATATGTATAGCAGTAACATGTGGTACCTCATCACTGGTGGGGTCGAGCGACTGTTTGTAGCGCGCGCGCGGCTGCCAGCGCTCGTACTGCACCTGCAAGGCGTTCCCGATGTTCTCGAGCGCCTTGCTCGGGGCCAGGGACAGTATATGTATAGCAGTAACATGTGGTACCTCATCACTGGTGGGGTCGAGCGACTGTTTGTAGCGCGCGCGCGGCTGCCAGCGCTCGTACTGCACCTGCAAGGCGTTCCCGATGTTCTCGAGCGCCTTGCTCGGGGCCAGGGACAGTATATGTATAGCAGTAACATGTGGTACCTCATCACTGGTGGGGTCGAGCGACTGTTTGTAGCGCGCGCGCGGCTGCCAGCGCTCGTACTGCACCTGCAAGGCGTTCCCGATGTTCTCGAGCGCCTTGCTCGGGGCCAGGGACAGTATATGTATAGCAGTAACATGTGGTACCTCATCACTGGTGGGGTCGAGCGACTGTTTGTAGCGCGCGCGCGGCTGCCAGCGCTCGTACTGCGCCTGCAAGGCGTTCCCGATGTTCTCAAGCGCCTTGCTCGCGGACAGGGAGAGCGGATCTGCAGAATCGTGTACAATGTAGTAACAATTATATGCATGAAGTCATGCATAGTAATTACCTGCTTCAGATTTGATAAAGCACTATAAAAGAGTGCCTTTACATTAGAGTATTTGCCACATATCAACAATACACATTGTCAATACTCATTTATTAATTTTCAATATATATATGAAGCAAATAACATGCTGGATATACAATTAAGGAGTGCTTTAACTCTTTGTGTGGCTATAAAAAAATGTGAATTCGCGTCTCCATGGATTCATGCAGTATAAAAAGAACCAAAAAACAATACAAAAATAAAATAAGACAATTCAAAATTCAAAATTTTGGTCAGGATCCTTATCATACACAGGCGAAGGGTTAAGAAGTAGTGTATTGTTGACCTGATGGTCAGCAACAGAGGACATACCGATCCAACACTCGAGCCGTGCGCACGGCTGCGTCTTGACCACATCGGGCGGGTCCACACCCACATTGAGGCACAGCACTAACGCAACGCAGTGTGTCTTGTACTGGAACAAAGGAAATTAACATTCATATTTTCTATCCTACTAAATAAATGCTTTGGTAGTTTGATCAATTGCTTCTCATGCATAGGGTCTGGGGTTCAAATTTACCTCTGAGTACACTTATGTGCTAATTTGCTATTTAAATACAATTGTAACTGAATTCACCACTAAGCTTGTCAATTAAGGAAATTGTGAGCAAACCTGCACACTGAAAATTTGGCAAATAAAATTATTAAATTATGTCTTGGGACATTTCACACAAATTGATTGCTTGAATTCTGATAAATTACGATTTTACAAAAATGGAGAAAATAAATTTCTTAATTAAAATTTTATACTAATACAGATGCTAAAAATACTAAAACACTACAGTACAGTACAAACAGCATTATAGTTCCCTATAACATATTAAGTAGACAAATCATTTAATAATTTGATAAAAGGAACTGCAATTCCATATACAAAGATAGATGAATCGGTCCAATGTGCACCAGTTTTGGAGGTGAATATGAAACTTATTTGTGGAATTTCTCACCGCTTTAAACTTCTCATTTATGCATCCATTATCACACAGAGGTCAGTTTAAGGTGTGAATTAATTTAAGTAATTACCCAATTCATTAAACAACACCATCACAAGTCTCATTCAGAACTATTTCTACAAATTACTCAGCCTCAGTTCATCATTGAATTAAGAAATCAGTAACAGACTTGTTGAGATTTTTCCTGTTTTTCTCTATTTCTGCGATCGACAAGCTGCACATGTGTGTTTGTTGTCATGTGCGACCGTAGATACGCAGTACACTGTAACGCGAGTTTACGCAATAATAAACAGAACCTAACCTTCTCTCTCACTCTCCATGAGTGCTCCTCACGGTCAGCTCCTTTTATAGGCTCCAAATGCCTAGGCTGATCGTAGCTGAGGGGCAAATCCCAGTCATCAACCTCCGAACTTTCGCTATCTTCTTGTTCACTATCCTTCTCGTCTTTTGCCGCGAGATAAGGAGGCATGTCTGTCATTTTCAATCAGCACACGGACACAACAAGCACTTTCTTATTTAACAATCATTTAAAAATCTCGCAGTTACCACACGTAATTAAAACAAATTCAGAATTATTATCTTCGCTAATGAAAACTAAACTAACGTGAGTGTGATTCACGTTTTTAATTTGTCCCTCATAGGAATAGACTAGGCATTGACCTTTGACCATACAGCCAAAAATATTTGAGTTTTTTTTGGAACTTGAAAACTTGAAGAAAATCTATTCTAATGATTCTAACATTCATAAAGATAAATTTGGACAGTTAATAATAGTACATTACAGACCTAGGGTGGTGAATTCGTAAATGTCCCAGATCGCATATTTATCTGAAACCTGCGATCTGGGACATTTACGAATTAACCACCCTAGGTCTGTAATGTACTATGGAACCTACGTACATGATTATGAATTATGTTACCACCCTAGAGATATATATTGTGCAAATCTTAGGAGTGGGCTTCTTTATTTAAAAGAATAGCTTTACATGAAACACTGTATGTCTGGAAATTAGATCCACGCTCAAGGCCCACCTGTGGGTCTGCCGGATTTCTGAAAAGTTTCCTAGGCTGCGTTCCGAAACGCGCTCAGAGCGCTCACAGCACCTTGCATCTCTTTTCCTCTTCAAAGTCGAGTCCTAAGAGGAAAAAGGGTGCAAAGTGCTGTGAGCTCTCTAAGCACGATTCGGAACGCAGCCCTACTGTCACTCTAGCGTGACGTAACGCCAAACGTCAATGAACAAAATGTCAGTGCGTACAGTCAGCAAAATAATACCTATTATTATCGAATCGACTGTTTTATTTTCTTTCATGATTATCATGATTGATTTACGACCCCAGAATTTTGTTGAATCATGATTGTATTGATTAAAAATTCTCTAATTAGTAATGAAAATTTTATTAATGGAAAAACAAAAATTAATACAAGCCTTCATTATCAGGCGCGGATCCAGCCCTCAAAAAAGGTTGTGGGCATGTGCGAAAATTGGTCAAGTGCGAGACCAACCAACCAACCAACGTAAACGGTATTTTTTGCCCTAAAGCTACAAATAAGGAAAATAATGTACTTATTTTTAACCGACATCGAAAAAAGGAGGTTCTCAATTCGTCTGTATGTTTTTTTATTTTTATATGTATGTATGTTCCGCGATTACTCCGTCAATTGTGAACCGATTTCGATGTTTATTTTTTTAATCGAAAGGTGGTACCTCCGGATTGGTTCCATTTTAATTTGGTTCAGTTTTGATGATGGTATCCATGAGAAAATGAGAGAACTCCTCAAAATTTGTTAGCACGTGTATAATTTTGGCATCAATTTCAAAGACTACAGTGAGACTTACGTCCCATCGTACCTTCATCGTATGTACCCATGTTTGGAAACTGCAGCCGAAAAATTTTTTTTAAATAAAAAAATTAAAACCGACTTCAATCTCCGACAGCCTACAAAGTCGGTGTCAAGTGAACCGACCCAAAGCTGATGGCAATCTTATAGTGAAATTGACACCGACTTTGTATGCTGTCGGAGTTTGAAGTCGGTTTTTCTCTTTTAATTTCTTTTTTATTATTTTTTAAACAAATATGAAGTATAATGGTTTGCTAGCTTATTTTTTTTACCTTAAAGTAAGTATAATTAAACCTGCCACAAATTTGAAAAGCCCAAACAATGCTGGAGCTGCGAAAATTAGCTTATCCAAATACCTACGACTTCTTCGAAAAATAAAAAAAAATCGTTTTACCATGTGCCGGTACCGTAGATTCCGGTAGCTTGAGGGCACGTACAGGCCACTTCATGGTCCCTAATATAGGGTTTGTAAAGCTGCTGTATGGTTGGGAAATCGTTAGAGAAGTTTTCAAGAACGCGAGTTTACAAGTGTATTTTTAGTGACCGGCAATATACACCGTAACGTTATCCAGGATCAGATTATGCAAATAAATAGTACGCTATGTTGACGGTCGCTATTTTTAGATGAGCCAGCTCTAGACCAAAATTTAATTTTATATCGACATTGATCATAACAAATGCGCATGTGTGACCAGATTCGCATTCTTTTACTTTTTCTGTTATCACTTTTCGTATTTTTTTTTAAATGACGGAGCTATTAGGTTTATAAAGTAAAAAACAAAACTGATTCAATAAACAATGCAAAAAAATTTGATTCGCGATGTCTACAGCTCTCAGAGCCTCTTGTATAGTAGGAACAATATTTTAATTATTTAGCAAAATCTCAACATTACAATTTTCGGAAACTAGCAGGCCTGACAGTTTCTCTTTTTCATCACTTTTTAGGATTACAAACCTCAAAACGAAATATCGGAACGCTTATAGAATCACTCGTGTGTCTGTCCGTCCGTCTGTTACAGCCAATTTGCTCCGAAACCACTGCAATTTGGTACGTATATGTAACATAGTGACCCAACAACACGTATGACAACCTAAATTAATGGATTCAATTTACTGGGCCTGTAATTTTGAAAAAAAAAGATAATTCTTATTACTCGACCTACAGATTACTATGAAAACCTATAAGAAGTTCATGGTATTCCATACTTGAAATGATATACAAAATAATCAACGAATGGAACCCTCTCCAAGCGATTTTTACTCGCTCTTATCTCTTTTTTTTATGAAGACGTTCGAAACTATCAACCTCATTGGGCTGTAAAATGTGACGTGAAAACTCTTAGCCATGAGGTATGTGTCTATAAGGCTATTTAGGGTTGTGGGCATGCCCATATTGCCCACAACGGTGGATCCGCGCCTGTTCATTATAAAAGCACCAAAATAGTATTCAAAGTATTATCATTATTTATAAATATTAGGTACATGTTGTTCGGTATTGGATCTAGATACAAAATGTGGTGTCTAAGAGAAAAGGGATATCAAAGCTATTATAGCCTTAGTTTGTACACGTGTCGTACATTAGAGGCTTCAGCACGGAACTTGAGCGGTGGGCTTGGATGCGCAGAATTCAAAAATAAGGTCTCATCGGCAGAGGGGCGTGGGACGCAGGGAGCGCTTTGTTGTGCGCGCTAGCTTTTTGGTCCCTTCAGTCTTAAACATGCGCAGAAATCCCCTCTACTTTTGCTCACCGCTCAAGATCTGCGCCGCGACCTGTACGTGCGTGCGTGCGTTTACATTACTAGATTCGTTTAATTGTTTTAGATAGCAGCCTAATAACAGCCGATATTGGGTCACCAACTATTAAGAAAGATCTCAATGTATCAATCAATTCCGGTCACCTGTCTATTTTCAATTTCTGTGATACCCCATTTCTCTAATTCTATAAAATCTTAGATTAACATGAAAAAATATTAGGTTCTTAATGCATTATATTTCTAAAATATACAATTATATCTAGGTTGAGCTCATATTACATACACAATGTTAATGTCTGCATCAACTATTCTGGATAAAGTTGCAAGACTCGTCTGGAGTAGATTGCACCTCGCACATTCAAATTCTGTGGTATTGTGACCCCTTAACAAAGTAACATAATAATGACGAATACATAGAGATAAACTTCAAGTAGACAATAATTCATAGTGTAATGTACATTTTAAGCATTGCAAGACATCATTAAAAAATAAAGCAATCAAAAATGGTAAAAAAAACGAAACAAAAATTTAATTTTGTTAAGTTTACATAGATAAGCAGAACAGAATATTGTGTCTACTGTCAGTTTTTTCTCTTGTTTCAACAAACATGTTAAAAAGGAATTAATCAATGTTGAAAATGGAATTTAAAGCTGTGCTACCACTTTCATGTGACCGTTAATTGAGTTGTTACTTTCCAGCTGCAACATTGTACCTCAAACTGGGGCCATTTAGACGTCACACATTCACAGGTCAAGCAGTTTCACCATAACCCATAATTTAGGGCGATATTGTCGTGATAATCTTTCAACAACCTACAATTGGAATTTTAGCGTACTCGAGTGTTGTTTGGATCAGGTTACGAGTTCAATTAGAACTGCTCGGGTCACTGAAAACTCTATTAGTTACTTCGCTCGCGCTGCAGATGGCGCAGTTATTGCCCATCCCGTCCGGCAAACATTCTATGTGGAACGAGTGCCGGCAATTATACACTATTAGATCAGACGCTTTCGACAAGTCCCTTATTATAATTCGCCCTTGACATATACTGCACAAGAAATCATCAGTCACTGATATACCCCTCTGTTGAGCCATAATCAGCTTTTCATGTAGCTCGAAATAGTTTCGGAGCGTGATGGGTTTGCACGCTTCTTGCACTGAGAGCTGCAGGTGATAGTCGCACATCATCTTGGCTAACGAGTCTTTAAGGTCCTTGATTTCGCACCCAGGCCGGATGTTCTCAATCAGCATCCGAGGATCTACATAGTTACCTATCCTCTTCAAAAGAAGGGACACATATTCTGGTTTATCAACCGTTTGTTGTATGAGATCAGTCCAAAGATCCTTATCATTGTGTTCCTGGCAGAAGTTTATTGCTTGGTTGATATCGTTCAGCTGTTCAATTATAATTTGCAGTGCTTCCCGAGTATTACCCATGCGGCCAAGGAGGAACACCATCTCTGGGTAAAATTTGTTCCTTGTGCATTCATTCAAAGCCTTTTCAATATGATAGTTGTCACTACTTTTAAGGAAAGGTAACAATTTTTGTCGAGCGTATTTGGCATACAATTTAACTAGTTCACCATGATACTTTCCACTTGGCTCAACTTTACTGTACGCATCAAGATATTTAAATAGAAAAACATCGTTATTCTCAAGTTGTTTCTTCACGACATCCACGGGAATCTTGTTTCGTGATTCTAAAAGTATAGAAATGGCCTTATCACAGTCGAGATTCATTAGGTCCAGAATCTTGTCGTGAATCACACTGTACATTTGGTGCTTTGTAATCAATGTGAAGACATCTTTGTGTTGCAGTTTCAAATAAGCAGTCAGAGCTTTATCATACTTTTTCTGATGACAGTATAGTAAGGCTAATGCCTCTAGGTAAATATTTTTGTCAACTTCTGTGGTCAGCAGATGTTCTAAAACCTCTTTCACAATGACTCCGGTTTTGTAGAGTGCTGGGTTCCACTCCTGTATTACTTTAAGAAAACCCGGTGGATCCACCTTGAGGTACTCATAAATCATCATCTCATAAAGATGCGAACTTAACGCCTTTTCGGGGGTTTTGGGTACATAGGCGCTGATGGTTCTAAGTTGATTGACTCCGGCAAATTTAAGAATTTGACTTTCCCACATTGCCTTGTCACTTTTGCATATCCTCGCGCAGAGAATCGCCGCTTCCCCGTAAAGGTGTTTCGACATTAAATGGTCTAAATACTGAACGCCTACTGTCATGACGGAATTCTTCGACGTCTTTCCGCCAATCTCCTCGAGTACACTGATAGCTTTTTCAAATCGTCCGTGTTCGGTCAGCCAGTTGACCCGATCGTCGATATCATAAGGACTAGCGATAAGTATATCCTTAGGCGATACGATAAAAAATCTATTTTCTTCTATGAGCATTTCTAAATAGTAGTCGTTACAGGAATATTCCTCGTATCCTCGGATGTTTAAGCAGTCCGTGGTGACCTCGCTGAATTCGCAGTCGATGTAATCGGCTACAGAGAGTACAGGCCTTTGGGCTTTGCCGGTTTTCGGGTCGCACTCTTTGGGTACTCCTAAGAGGACGAGTTGTTTGTCTAGCGGGCCTAGTCCGCTGATGTAATAGTCGGTCTGGAAGGTGTAGACGGGGTCGACGAGGTACTCGGTGTCGTCTCTGGTTTGGAGTTCAATCTGGCTGCGCTTGCGGATGACGCAGATGCGAATGATGTCGACCCAGCCGATCATGAGCGTCTTGGCGGCCCAGAGCAGGTTGCAGCGGTAATCCTCGAGCGGCACCGCGGCGCGCTCCCACTGGATGAGGCCGAGCGAGCACTTGGCGGCGAGGTCGTAGACGCGCACGCCGGCCTCGCTGGCCCAGGCCACGAAGCGCTCGTGCCACGCCATGGCCTGCACGTAGCCCTCGCACTCGCACAGCACGGTGCTGCGCAGTCGGCTCAGGAACGTCTTCTCGTACAGCGTCAGCTTGTTGTCGCCTGAAACCGTCACAAGTTATCATTACTCAAAAAACTCTAAATGGATATAATTTATTCATCAACTAGACCACATCTGAGCACTGACACTCCCGGAAACGAAATTATATCACAACCAAAATTAAAACTAATTTCAGACTATGTGGCAATTTCATTATTTTGGGAAAAATTTAATAACTATTTTTACAAAATTTTAGTCTCTCAAGGTTTTTTTCTATATCTCCTCCTCCTAAAAGGGATATATACTGAATGAGCAACTTGACATTCTATACAGGGTCAAGCACAACGACGTTGTGACCATATTTTACCCACAGAAGGAGCTATCGATTCTATGCATGTTTTTTTTTGAGTTGGTAAAAAAAATATCAATAATAATAAAAAAATATGTTGTGATGATGATGATATAAAATTAAAAATCTAAAAAAAATATGCTTAGAATCGATAGCTGAGTCTACAGGTAAAATATTGTCGCAATGTTTTGCTTAACCACATATGTATTTACACTTAAGATTTTTTCAAGTAAAAATATTTTTATTTAAAGTCTAAATAAAGCATTTGACTTTGACTTTACTGAAAGAAAACTTTACAGTATGTTCAATTGATTAAACACAAAACAAGAGGTAAAACTATAAATTGCTTATGTAGTTATGACTTAATTCAGTTCAGTTTCAAACACCTTTAATTTCACAAAATTTTACCATGTAATAAATATTATTTTAGATTAATTGTTATTTTACATAGAAATGCCAAATGATATATTGCTAAAATAAAAATTGTCCATTAATGTACAATGGCTTAAGACATGTGAGTCTTACGTTAGATTAAAAATGAAATAAAAATTTAACTTTTTATGCCGACTGTATCTTCAATGTGATGAATAATTTACAAAATGCCAAGTTTAAAAGTTCTCTAAGTTGTTTAATTGAATGATTGAAATATTTAGTTAATGCTGTTAATTAATGATTATGGCCTGCAAAGATTAGAGCAGTAATTGGGCAATGATTAAAACATATTGGTCATTGTTATTTCCCGATAACCTTGAATTTCGATCCTGTATTGGAACAGCTGAAACTGAACAATGAATAAATTAACTCCATTTTCATATCTGCTAGTTGAAATGTTAGTACTCTGTGTGCTAAAGTGAGGAAATTTACTGCATGTATTAAATTCTCAGTAGCTTTGCTAAGATGAAAATAGCTAAAACAGAGTTTTCTCAAATATGAGACCTAGCTAGATCGATCTGTAGCCCCCGAAAACTCCTATATTCCAAACTTCGTCCAACTCATTAGAACCATTTCTGAGATTGTTTGTAACTAAATATTTAAAAATGAATTGCCATGTGTTAGTTTGGCTAAGGCTCGAGAATTGCTTGACCAATTTGGCTGATTCTTTTTTGTTTTATTCCCTGTGATCCAGGGAAGGTTTAGAAAGATAAAAAGTTGAGAAAAATGTAAAGGAACAGCTAAAAAAAGAAATATAACCTTGTATGGAAATCTGTGGTGACACAAAGTTTACAGGGCAGACTAGTAAATAAACAAATATGCAAGATTAGCACATTTAAAGTATAAGATGAAAAACCTACATCAGGAATAATCACTCACGACTATCACACAAATACGGCACTTTTAGCAGTATTCAAACCTGCAAACATCTGCACAGTAGGCCCGATGACAATTTTTATTTATGAAAGGGGACGAGTGCCTGGATCAGTCGGGTGATCGGTCCTCCATTTGGAACCATTTCACCCATTGACAATACACCTAATCCAATCTGGTTGGCATTGTCATTAAATTCATACAGTGTGATATACATATGACCAACTCACCTGTGAGAAACCTCCGGCCAGACCCAGACTTGAAGTAATAGGGGTCCAAAGCCACAGACTTCACGACCCGTCCCAAAGTCAAGTTATGAGCATTCTCGTCCGTGTACAGCCCGTACACGAGCACTTTCCCGTCATCTGAGCAGCTTGCGATGTAGTCCCCGTTCAGGTCCACGGAGATCTTGTTCACTGCTATCGCGTGAGCCTGCAACTCTTTGTCTTTACCGTCCTGCGACAACGGCACCGTGTTCCCTTCATGATCCAACAAATGAATCACGCCCCACTGAGTCCCCAAACAGATGAACTTCGTATGCACGCAAATACAGCTCACTGCGTCCGTCAACAATATGTTTTTCACATCATTGCCCATACGATCGTACTTCAACTTTGGCTCCTCGTCAGGCGGCAAACTATCGCAGCTCTCTATGTTCAACGCCATGTTAATGGTGAGCGCGCACTCACGATTCGATTTATCACATATTGCACTAAATTTGAAAGCGGAAAACGATTAATTATTTAGCTTTTGCTTTTCCTCGTTAAATACGATCTGATTGGATTTTTTTGTTTTGACATTGACAGCTGACATTTATATATTTTCAATCATGTTACTGTTCCTAATTGTAGAATCTTTACTTTCACAAACTTCAACCTATTATACAAGTTTGTACGTGAATGTGAATAATGACCTTTATAGTGAATCGTACAATTCGGACTTAATGACAGCGCTGTTTTACTTCCAGTTAAAACCGTCTGTAAAGATGTTTGCGTTAACGTTTAAAAAAAAAAATTGGCGGGAAAGATCAAATTAAAAAATAAACGCCATGCGCAGCTTGTGCTGAAGGCGTGCCAAACTCGGAGTAATATTTATTTCTTTGGAAAATAGCAAAAGTCCGTTAAAATATGAATGGACATAACTTTCATCAATTCAATCCAAACAGTTACAAACAGTACTTATCACCATTTGGGAAAAATGTTTTAGACACTTTGATAAAGCACTGGCAAACAGGTATGAAAATGAAAATACATATATATTTTTCATTTTGAATGAAATGGCAAATGTCTCAAGTAAAAAAGTATCTTATTAAATTAATTATAATTATCAACTTAGTACCTTACTATATGCTTAACGCGGTCTTCTTCCGTTGAAAATATGTATTTTGTCTTAGTTAATATTTTCCAAAAATATACTTAACGTACTTATAGGGAAACATAAGCCTATACATGCTAGACAAGTCACTTACCTACTTTTACCTACTGTGGCGCCTTTGAATGAGGATCGGCGATCGCCTCGCGAGTCTCTCACGACCTCACGACACGCCTCGCCTAATGCGCGACGCTCACAGCTTGGAAAGTCCTGGTCAATATCCATACTATCCATACTAATACTAATATTATAAATGCGAAAGTAACTCTGTCTGTCTATTTGTTACCTCTTCACGCTTCAACCGCTGGACCGATTTGGATGACATTTGGTATGGAGATATTTGGAGTCCCGGGAAAGGACATAAGCTACTTTTTATCCCGGAAAAATGCAGTTCCCGCGGGTACGCGATAACCGAATTCCACGCGGGCGAAGTCGCGGGCAGAAGCTAGTTATTAATAATCACAAATACTTAGATGTGTTTCATGACTTAATCGAATATTTGTTTTGTTAATAATTAAACAGGACATAATGAAAACAGACGTCGGCAACAGTTTGACTGTGACCATAACAAAAGGAAAGCGAGGTACCAACAACATAACGTTTTCATTTAATATATGTATACATAATTTGTAAGTTACCTAAGTACATAGTTCTTGCACTTAAAAATATTAATTTCTCTTTGATTATTGTTTAAGCATCAGGGAATTCAGGGATCCTCGTGACAGCTCGCGCCTGCTGTCACCCGTGCCATCAACTCCCGATTCAAATAACCACGATAACGACATCTACCATGCACCAACCTACGAAAACTTCCCTGTCCCACCAAGACGCACAATTCTGGCAAAGCGCCAAACGCTTACGTTCATCAAGGAAACATTGCCTAACGTACCAGTGAATCAAGGTCTGATTGACCCTACAAGCCATACCAATGATGACATGCCTAGTGCAGCCATACCGTCATCTATTGAACTTGTAAAAACTGTTGACATTGTTAATACAAATGATAATAAAGATGACGAAATATTAACCGCTAATGACGTGATCACTCCTGCCGTAGAATTCAATAAAAAAACATACGATTTAATTTCCAATAAAAAGTACAATGATGCCGTTAATATACCACCAGTAAAGTTTTTAGAAATTCTAAATCAAGAAAGTAATGTGGCGAGCAGAGATGAAGTCCTTAAAACTGGAGAAAAGAACACAGAGAGGAAAGATGTCGATTGGGGTGACATGTTTGATACGGAGTTGTTTTCGGAACTTAAAGATTCCGCTCCAGCAAGGAAACCAGAAGAAAAAGATAAAAGCCAAACTTTTTTGATTCAGTTTCCAAATGACAGAAAAAGGAGTATGAAAGATATCGAAGTGCCTAGCACTTCAAGCGTGAATTTAATTAAAAATACTGAGAAAAAGATTGACAAGCGCAAGAATCAAACAAAAATCACAGATTCAGTGCCAAAAAAAGTAAAGAAATCGAAACAGACCGTGAAACAATTGAAAACTGAAAATATGCCAAAAACAAATGTTAGAAAAGTAAATTATACAACGGCAGTTAAGAGTTGGCTTGATGATGTAAATGCAAATAATTTAGTCGTAGAAGAAAAAATAGAAAGTGATAATATAGTTGCAGCAGAAAAAAAAGACAGGCTACCTAAAACAGAATCCTTACATAAAATCGATGATATTATTACGAACATAACCAAAGAAATTTCTAAAAAACCAAAAGAAAAACCTAAAAAAGTAGTACAAGCAAGATTAGCTCAAAAGGATGGTAAAATGAAGTTTGGAATACCTACTAAAGAACAAAAGGAAAATAAATCAGAACCTGTTGACAATGAAACGAAAGGCAAGGATACTGTCAAAGAAAAGAAAGCAAAACCTAAGTTTGTCGCTCCAATAAAATCTCAGATACCGGTTAAAAACTTCACATTTGATGTGAGCATGGTAGATGACAATGCTCAAAACTTTATGAACAATATGTTGGATACGGAAAGCAATGAAATAACAGTGGTTTTAGTTTATACGTTAGTACAAAACATGAGCTAATTATATTTATGTTTAATCATATACATACTTACATACTTGAAACTGTGTAATTAATATTTAATTTTTAGCAATGGCTTTTCTCAACTTAACAACCATCACACGGAGGATACATGTATTCCTGAAGGCATCATGATTCAGTTAAACGATACTTACTTTTACTTGAAAGGAGAAAACAATAATTATGGGTATGTAGACTAATTTTGCAAACCGCTTTATACTGTAAAAAATAAAAAATAATGAAAAAAATGCATTTCAGAAATCTCATGACGGATTTAGTACAAAAGTTCCACGTGATTTGCTATAACGCCAAACAAATTCTCATTCACCTCGAATCTAAATTCAATATAGAGCTCAAGCAAGGTTCCTTCAACATTAGCGATGCAAAAGTAGGTAACGCTGATTTTAAAATAGAAAAAATAAAAAACAACATAACATAAAATAAAAAACATTATAATATAATGTTACTTTCGTACCTATATCTTGATCTACAGATAGGTGGAAGCCTCATAGATCCGGACAATCCACCAGAGAATTTCGCGGACCTTCAAAAGCTTCTAGGTTTTACTCCCGAATTCACAATAGCAACAGAGTGCGTGCTGCAAAAGGCAGCCTGGTACATTACTCTGCTGAGAGAGTGTTTCGCACGGTTGAGGTCTTTGCTAGTAGAGAATTCAATATGGAACGTGTTTGTTGACATCGAAATGCGTCTCTTGCCAGTCATTGCAGGTAAATCTCCAAGACAACAGGTCTACCTTCACTATACATTTCCCTGTTTACTTACATCTAAATTTATTCACAATACATAACTAAGTAGATATTTTCCAATGTATACCGTTGTAAAAATGAATGCTATACGCAATGAAATGCCTAGCAGTTCTACAAGGTAGCACATTGGGACTCACTTGCTTCTGTTCATATAAGTATTCACTATAATCATTAAAACATCGCACAGGAATGGAGTATCGAGGTGTTAGCGTAGATTTAGACAAACTCAAATCAATGGAGGATATTCTACTGGCAAAAATGAAAGCAGTAGAGCAAGAGTGTTATAAAGCCGTAGGGAAGACATTTCAGATCAACTCTACGCTACAAGTTCGCACAATACTATACGATGAACTGCAACTTGACACTAAAAGCAATTTAAAGATTAAGGAGACCATTGGCAAAGGAGCGAAGTCTACTTCAGAAACTATGGTCAGTACGGGATCAGTCCGGGGATGTTCGCTATGTGGATGACATTATAATTTGAAGCATTTCTATTTTGTGACAGTTGCGTGGCTTGGTATCCGTGCACCCTCTACCGAAGCTGATCTTGGAGTATCGGCATCTACACAAGGCGCATGCCACTTTTCTTACTGGCATAGCTCAGCATGTCAAGGATGGTGTTGTAAAGCCTACTTGGTAAGTACTTAAGGAGCATTAAATGTTGTTCAGAACGAATCAGATTGACCAGTTGGTTTGGTTGACAGGGTACAGACGGCGGCCGCGACGGGCCGCATAGCGTCAAACAACCCCAACCTTCAGGCTATTCCAAAAGCCCCTTTCAGTCTAGAAATGTTCCCTCACGGCGCTGAAGCTCAAGGCAAGCCAGTCTCAAATGACCATTAATTTGAATAGACTTTGAACGTAAGCCTTCCTAATAGCATATGGACACACTTACTTTAAACGGGCTAATCTGTATATTTCTATCTTCATTTATTTATACAAGCGATCTCAAATACGGCTCTAACGCGTTTGGTTGGAATTTGGAATATAGTTTACGGGGGCGACAAGTCGTATATACGCTAGGTTTCATGTCTGAGAAAACTTGGTTTTAGCTATTTTCAGCCGAACAAAGCTCAGTTGCCCAGGCACTGGACTCTTATGATACCTAGCACCAGCACTCAAAGTTGCCGGGTAGGCAAAAGAGCGGCCGATGGGGCCGGAAAGTTCTCGACTGGCGTCCGCGAACCGGGAGACAAGCTGTCGGTAGGGCTCCAACTAGATCTAGATTCTAGATCTAGCGACTAGTAGCGACGACCTCGGGAAGGTCGCGGGAAACCGGTGGAAGCAAGTAGCACAGGACCGGTTTGAGTGGCGAACCTTGGGGGAGGCCTATGTACAGCAGTGGACGTCCTTCGGCTGAAATGATGAACCATAAGATCTCGAATGCGTTGCCTAAGATGGATCGCCTCTGTGCCAGTAATTTCACCGGCTGCCTTAACCCCTTACCGGACTTACCGGAACAAAACCAAGCTCGCACAATAATGCTATTTGGCGGCAGGTTAGCGGGTAAGACGGTTATATTATACCAATCCAGCGGACCTAGCACCAGGTTCTACCACCCCGAAAAAGATTCTCATCTTACTTGGTACTCCATTGGAAAAACCTTAGCAAACTGCACAGTTTAAGCATTTTTGAAAGGAAACATGTATACCATCCAAGAGAATAACGGTTGTACCTAGAGCCCCTGCTGAAGTTCCGATCGGTGTACGGCGGCCGCGCAGGCTGCTCCCTGCTGGCGGCGGACTTCAAGCACGTCGAGTGCCGCGTGTTCGCGCACGCCGCCCAGGACGGCGCCTTGCTGGCGGCGCTGCGCCGCGGCCGCGACCTCTTCCGGGTGCTGGCTGCCAAGTGGTTAGAGAATACAGACAGAAATTATGCAAATGCATGCGATGCTTTGAGTTTTGGTCCTTAAACGAATAACCCAGAATAACCCATGACAATGTATTTATCTTTCTCGCTCGACCCAAATGCCTCAGCCACCTCAAATAATTTAGAGCAGTTTGCTTAACCTACACCATGGCATTAGCATGAAAATAAATATTAATACATCGTAGCCATGTTATTGAAAAGATGAGTTGTTCTATTTGAGCTAGGTTGGTAAGGATTTGATGTGCGCGTTAGCCTAAAACCCAGCGGCCGGGAACCGTACTTAAATGTTACTTAAATGATTGCGCTCAGGTTCACTTTGTCCCCAGGTTTCAAACAGACCTTCTACAAAATCAAGGACGTTCATTTTAAAGCATTTTTAGTCATTTTTAGTTATTTTCAGTATCGCGGCCCCCCTTTTCTTTACTTGGCAGTAACGTAAAAAGTTGCTGACCCCTGCATACAGGTCATGACTCATGATAAGTAGTCTCGCATAACGCATAACCTATCGTCTCAGCTGTAGCACTGGACATTAAGCACATCCTTAGGCCCACTTGCACCAACCTCTTAACCTGCGGTTAGCCCTAACCCAAGTTGGTGGAAGCGGGCCTAAAGCAGCCAGCACGTGGCCGTGGCAGGCTCAGCAAGCCGGAAGACGAGGTGTCGCGCGAGGACCGCGAGCGCACCAAGCGCATCGTCTACGCCAGCCTGTACGGCGCCGGCGCGCGCAAGCTCATGGAGATCCTGCAGATCGGCTACGAGCAGGCGCTCGCCGTGTCCAGCAGCTTCAACCGTACGTACATTCATGGATATAAGTCTATCTATACTTATCTCTGCAGGTCCATAGCGTTAGGCCATTCGTTTGCTAAGTTTCTTCGATATACTTAACCGGTCTTCCTCTGTATGAAATTGAACCTGCACTCTTTATGATCGAAGCCTGCGCCATTTATCATCAAATCTAATTTCAAGACAACCGCCAGTTGAATGAATGGCCTATATTGCAATGTGCCTGCAGGAGGAACTACCTACTTATTTAAATAAATCCTGATTGGAACTTCAATTACAAAACAAATTTCTCTAGACATTTTTCTCAGACCTTGTAAGTACTTAGCCCTTTCACTCATTGCAGTTCCAAGACTTTCAGGTATGGGTAAATTACTTAGGCATTTCTTAAAAGAAAGTTAGGTACGGATTTGCCGTTTATACAGATGCTATAGAGCGCATGATATCACGGAGAGACGATCCCTTCGAGCCAACCGGATTAAAATTTGTATCTAGATGACAAAACCGATTCCATGTAAATATCCAATTATCTATAAGATAGGTCATCTCACCTTCGTTGTCCTAGGGACATTCCCCGCTCTAAAGGCGTTCGAGCGCGCGGTGGTGGCGCGGGCTGCCAGCGGCGCGCT
>OZ020282.1:286967-315348 GCA_963971205.1 Aethes cnicana
AGGCCTATAGGAGCGCAATCTTTATAGTTAGTGGGGGCGCTGCGGTCGCCACAAGCGTCAGCCACCTAGGCGGATAGTATGCAGTAGCGCCTTCAGATGACACTGCTGAGGCGAAAACGGTTGTGAGGAGAGCGTGTTTTGTTTAAATCTTTTTTACGCAATAGCATTTTTTAAGTATATAAGTAACCAATATTAACATATATTTTACTCTCCTTAAAAAATCAAGTAGTTTTCGTTTAAATACTGTTTAAATAAAGTCGAGTAATAAATAAATAAATATGAATATGAATATGAGTTAGGTCTTGTCAGCGTCTCGCAGTGGCGGGTGGTTGGCTACGTGCGAAGTACACGGTGAGGAATGAGGATAAATAAAAGAATAGCAGAGCATGCTGAGCCAGGAATAGGGGAAAATTTGTGAGTCTAAAACCCTCTTCGAGGTTTCAGACAAATTGTACTTATGTATTTTGTGTCTTTACCAAATAAACAAGTTTCAATTTGTCGTCTTTTAATTACTACTAGCTTCTGCCCGCGACTTCGTCCGCGTGGAATTCGGTAAGGTATAGCGTTCCTATATACCTTCCTCAAGAACCACTCTATCTAAAAAAACCGCATCAAAATCCGTTGCTCAGTTTAAAAGATCTAAGCATATATAGGGACATACAGACAGCGAAGCGACTTTGTTTTATACTATGTTGTTATAATTACTAGAAAAAACAATAAAATTACGCAAGCATGGGTGCCGCCAATATCGTGCATAATATAGCGATTATGTTTCCAATCTCCTTGAAGGCAGAGGCAAGCGGCGGTGGGCGCCCGGGGCTAAGGGCCCTCGCCCACGGCAACCTTTTGTAGCGATGCTGCCGCGCTACTCGCATCGCTATCCTTTTTTTTACAGAGTTGCGGCAGTATCGCTACAAAAATTCGCCATGGGCGAGGGCTCTAACAATCATGTCACACTAAAATTCTTCGAGAGCGATCATACGCGTATAGGACTGTGTTAGAAGAGAGCAAGCCACGAAATCCATGCTACTAGACACTGGTCTATTCTTCTATGTATAGAAATAGATATAGCAGACTCTAAAAACTTGACCTTTTTTTTTGATCTATCAACATTTATTTACTTTTATTTATATTAATATACCCCTCTCATGATGAGGGGAGGCCTGTGCCCAGCAGTGGGACGCAAATAGGCTATAGAAGTAGTAGATATTAATATATATTTAAAAAAGACACAAATGTTTCTCTTTGCAAAAGTGAACTAATAAAAAAAAACATGGTAGTGTAAGCATAAAGTATTAAATACTTAATATTTTGGAATTTAAATACCTTATTACCTATACAGTATGTTGCCCTCCACCGCATGCTGGCTTCGCAAATACCCAGTGCTCAGAAAATGCTGAGTGGACTTCTTTGCACTTGCGGCATTTCACATCTGTTTTCTATTTCAAATTGTTTCTCTAAGCTTGCTGTTTTTCTTTGTAAATGTCTGTTTACTGAATAAAATACATCTATGTTTTTTCCGTGTAGTTTTTGTCCAAAAACAAAAAATCCCTTATTTACCTTATAATCAAAAGGTTGTGGTCTTCCATCCTTCTTGCAAAATCATCATCTTCTCCTCCCCATCCAAGAAATCGGTTTGAGAACCCGTTAATTTCAATGTATTGTAGAGATCTAATAGAGGTTACACCTCCAACAAGCCCATAGTATGGAAGGACAAATCTGAATTTATCTATGCTGGCACTCATGTGGTGGGGCATGACGGAGCACACATAGAGGTTTGCCTCGTCGAGTGGCAGCAGGTCTACATCATGCAGGATTAGGCAAGGGAACTCGTCCCATATGGCTTGCTGGGCACCCAGGTTGTATAGCAGGCCTTTATTCCAAGGCCTGTTATCCTTTTGCTCCACTAGGTAAATCCTGGAACCAGAGAATTTAATTTCCGTGAAAGAAGAGTTGTTACGGCTTCATACTGGCACATATTTGCAGCAATGGCAGTTTTTAAGCATACTCACTTGTAATGAATATTCTGTTTCCTCAAGAAGTTGTGCATGTATGGCAGAAAAATTTCAAGGTGTTCCTGTCTGTCCCTGTATGTGACAAGTATAGCTACACTATAAAGGGGATTGCAATTCTCCGGGGAATAGGACCCATTGTATATGCCACGGAAGTCAAAGTCACCATAGTCTCTATACACGTCCCAGGCGTGTATAGTGCGGGTGCTGTCTAGAATACTGTCATATGAGCAATTGGGCCTCCCATACTTCCACACATCAGGATGTACTTTTTTATCAAGTACTGAGTCTATTTTATTTCTATCAATGTAGTTGTAATTGTACGCATCATAAAATGCCGCGAGACAATAAACTGTTACGAGAGCTACAATAATTAATAGAAAATATGAATTTATTGGAAGAATTTTTTTTAATCGCCTTAACATTTGAGTATTTGTTAACATTTTAAGAGGTAATTGTACAATAAAATGAAATAATATATATCTTTCAAAGGTAAATATAACAGAGTACACAGTGATGATAAGAACTTTGTGTTTTCAATTTGTACACTTTTTCACATTATGTATTAAGCCGTATAACCCGTATAAGTTAAGCCGCAACTCAACGCGATGAATATAATAGGATTAATTAATTAATTCATACTGAAAATTGTTTTCTTTGAGCGACTTTGATAACATTTATCACCATATGGAAGCCATATGGTCACCACGGTCACCATTAAAAACTTCCATTAAATGTCAATCAATGTCAAAGTCATATGATTAAAAAAAAATTGCGGGCGCAACACATGAGTAGAGTCTGGAGTCTACACATGGCCTACACAAACTGCACAAACTACAAAGTGATGTCACCCAGTGTAATTTCATAGAAAACTACCCCAAATCTCAGTGATTTAAATAAACAGCTTTCTCATATAAAAAAATATTTCTATTTAGACAACAACTAGTTACAAAATTATCATCTGTGTAACTGGGTCATATTTCCTGAGTTACTTATCAACGAACAATGTACCATTTGGTAAATAATATGTATGTACAATAATGTTATATATTACAAATTAATATCCATAGCTAGCGGTTTCAGTCGCAAATGCAAAATGTTGCGCGCTTTTCATTCGTTGGGTGTTGTATGAAAGTTAGGCTGCGTTCTTGTTTTCCCCCGTTACTTCCGTTGTCCGTCTTACGAGATCTGACAAATCTACTGTCAACTTAAGTGTCAAACGTCAGCTGATCTGATAAACAAAACGAGTTTTATTGGTGCCGAATCTCTAAAATTTGCTTTAAAAGTAAATAAGTACGGTGTTTATTTAAATAGTACATGGATAAAGGTGTTCTCGATAGCTGTTGGTGTGTATTACCATGGCCATTCGCGTGTCACCGGCAGAATCGGTGTCTATTAATTCTCATAGCATGGAGGCCGCGAGTGGCGGGTTGGTGTGTCGGCCGTTGAAAAGTTTGGAGGAAGTGGAGGAATTTTTGAGGGATCCGCCTGTGTGGAGGTCACTGTGCGGGAAGCTGAAGCCTCACAGTGATTCTGCGATTCGGAATATGGAAATTGTGCGGCAGAACCACCCTTACAACGACCTGGTGATAGGGCCGGAGCGACCGGTGAACTTCTGCCACTCGAGCCCGGACCAGGGGGAAGCGCCGCGCCGCCACCGCGACGACCTGCCCCGCACGCTCGTGTGCCACGACATGGCCAATGGATATCATGACGACAGGTAACCTCGACTTTTGCTGCCATTATGCCGAGTAATTTACTGCTTTATTCTGGAAAATTAAGTAGGTAACCAGTTCAAAAAATAGGACAGTAGGGTATTATGAAAATTTAAATTGAAAGTTTGATAGGTATGTAAAAGCCGTGGTGGCCTAGTGGTTCGACCTACCGCCTCTCATGCCCAGGGTCGGGGTTCGATTACTTATGTGCGGAATTCTACATGGTGGGTCAGAAAATATGGCAAATAATTAACCCACAGTATCGGCTATCGATTCTAAGTATATTGTATAGGTCTTTAATTTTTTTTGAGTTGGTAAAAAAAAAAATTGTATAGGATTCAGGCGTCGCTCACACACCCAATCCCATATACATTTTTTTTTATTACCAACTCGAAAAAAATTAAAGACCTATACAATATACTTAGAATCGATAGCCGATACGGTGGGTTAATTATTTGCCATATTTTCTGACCCACCGTGTATATGAATTTACCATGAGCTTCTCGGTGAAGGAAAACATCGTGAGGAAACCTGCACGCATCTGCGAAGTATTTAAAAGATGTGTGTAAAGTCCTCTAACAGCACTGGGCCCGCCTGGGGATATTTATTGAATTAATCATGATAATACAATTTTGAACATATTTGAAACATTCTTAAATAGGGACTCGCTGAATCAAATGTTTTCCTTTCATTAATTTCAATAACAGGTTTAATGACCTGCATTGCATAACCGCAAGCATTGTGCATTGTTTGATAACCAATATGGAGACAACTATATCCTACTCCATTGATAAATGTATGCAAGAATGTAGTGGAGAACTGGAAATATCTCAATGTACTGTATTCATTAGTACCAACAGTTTTTATTTATAAATTTTTTTGTAAATGTTTTAATCAATCTATGCACTTAAAATTTTCCTTCCTGTCGAGTGACGTGTCGTGAAGGTCGCGGGAAACCGGTGGAAGCAAGTAGCACGGGACCGGTCTGAGTGGCGAGCCTTGGGGGAGGCCTATGTCCAGCAGTGGACGTCTTTCGGCTGAAATGACGATGACGATGACGATCACGATCACGATCACGATCACGATCACGATCACGACCACGACCACGACCACGACCACGACCACGACCACGACCACGACCACGACCACGACCACGACCACGACCACGACCACGACCACGACCACGACCACGACCACGACGACGACGACGACGACGACGACGACGACGACGACGACGACCACGACCACGACGACGACGACGACGACGACGACGGCGACGACGACGACGACGACGACGACGACGACGACGACGACGACGACGACGACCACGACCACGACCACGACCACGACCACGACCACGACCACGACCACGACCACGACGACGACGACGACGACGACGACGACGACGACGACGACGACGACGACGACGACGACGACGGTGACGGTGACGGCGACGGCGACGGCGACGGTGACGATCACGATCACGATCACGGTGAGGGTGACGGCGACGGCGACGGCGACGGCGACGGCGACGATCACGATCACGATCACGATGACGATGACGGTGACGGTGACGGCGACGGCGACGGCGACGGTGACGGTGACGGTGACGATCACGATCACGATGACGATGACGATGACGGTGACGGTGACGGCGACGGCGACGACGACGACGACGACGATGACGATGACGATGACGATGACGATGACGATTTCTTCTTCTTCTAAATAAGATTTTTACCAAAGTGTTAACGAACAGTGTTATTTTTTAGCAAAATTGACGGGACTCTGAATGGAGACGCATATACGTTCTACAACTGGGCCGTGGTGGATATTTTCTGCTACTTCAGCCACCATTTCGTGACGATCCCGCCGCCGGGCTGGATCAACACCGGTCACCAGCACGGGGTCAAAGTCATAGGTTAGTGGGGACATATTGTTTGTTTTCTGTATGAGTAGACTTGTTTCCAGGAGGCATATATTTTAAAAATTACTTAATTATATTAGTTTAGGCGTGAAGGAGCTGCATATTACTTTTCCATTATTATATTACTAACTAGCTGACCCCGCGGACTTCGTACCGCTTTAGATTTTTTTTTCGGTATGAAAAATAGCTTACGTCCTATTCTCAGACCTACTGAACATACACTTCAAATTTCATAAGAATCGGTCGAGCCGTTTCGGAGGAGTTTGGTTACAAAAACTGTGACACGAGAATTTTATAAATTAGGCTAGCTGACCCCGCGGAATTCGTACCGCCATAGAAAATTTTTTTTGGGTACGAAAAATAGCTTACGTCCTATTCTCAGACCTACTGAACATACACTCCAAATTTCATAAGAATCGGTCGAGCCGTTTCAGAGGAGTTTGGTTACAAACACTGTGACACAAGAATTTAATGTATTAGATTAGATTACTAAGTACATTTGGGTGTTTTAAAAAGGGTGCCATTAATTATCTTCGAAACCGGCATCGAATTGGTGACGCCTCTAGTGCTACAAATGTCTATAGGCGCCGGTGACCAGTTTCGATCAGGTGGGCCGTCTGCCTGTTTGCCCGTCTGTAATAAAAAACAATGATTTCTTAGTAATAATCATCACAAACAGTATTGTTGTAATCGTCATAATTAAAATCAAATTTGATTTTAATAACTATCTTCACTGTCCATGTTAAAAGTGGGGATGGATGTATGGATGGATGTGTCGTGGATGTATCTGTTTCATACAGAAACCACTTATTATACCTAATGGGTATGACTACATAATTATAACTTAGCAAGAAAGATATACTACTTTTTATTCCAATACTCTTGCGGGATAATTGCATATTTAATTGCATTTTAATTTGTTACAGTATTTGTCCCTAAGGGCGCGGCATACCAACAACATTTTTTTTTCATTTTTTTGCAAAGGCACAGTGATCACGGAGTGGGCGGAAGGCACCGCGCTATGGGCCGACATCCTCACCGACCCGGAGAGCTTCGCCTGCTCGCTGGTCACCATCGCCAAGACGCTCAAGTTCGACGGCTGGCTGCTCAACGTCGAGAATAAGGTCTTGATAATCATAAACACCAGGGCTCAGTTCCAGGCGCTGCCCAAGTGCCCAGAGGGTGCGTTCCGTATCGCGCTCAAAGCGCTCACAGCGTTCACTACGCTCATAAGTGTCCCGAATCGATTGTCACGCTCACGACCGTGTGAGCGCGTTTTTGATTCGGATCATAAGGCACGCTCACGGCGCCAACTCTAGTAACAGTCAAACTTTTTTTTTAAATAGGGAATCATGTCCTTCAATCACAGCGCCCATGCCCCGCAGTATGGAGGGTTGAAGTAACGGAGAGCAAACTTTATAGTTCCAAAAGTGGACACCAAATCGGGTAGACGGGGGCGCTGCGGTCGCTACTCCAGTCAAGCCACCTAGGCGGATAATGTGCAGTAGCGCCTTCAGATGGCGCTGCTGAAGCGAAAACTCAGCGAAAATGGTTGTGAGGCGAGTGTGTTTTGTTTTGTTGCTTATCAAATCCGCTGGACACGTTTTAAACTGTTTCGCCATATAAGATTGCGCTCCTTACCAAGACACATTCCACACTCCATACCCCGCAGCTTGAGCACCGTGAGCGTCGATCGATGACGTCATCAATTTTCTGAGCGCTGTGAGCGCGCTCACAAAGTGTCCCGAAAAGCGCTCAAAGTGCTGTGAGCGCAATTCGGAACGCACCCTGGCAGTGCAGGGTCACATGGACGTGACAGCAAACATGTTACACGTTTACACAACTTAGAAGGCGCGTGGATTAAGCAATAATAGACCCTGCGTCCACAGCTTAGGTGCTTCGTTGCGCGCCTTCTAAGTTGTGTCGTGTTATACGGTACGACTATTATCCAGCACAACTCTGCTGGGAACAGATTTTTTTTGCTATAATTGCAATAAAAAGCTAAAAAAAAGCTTAGTTGACGTCGCTCAGAGTTAATAAGGGTAGGGTAGGGTTGGGACCCGTCAAGGCTTTGCGTTGTTACACTATCGGAATGATCGCCGCACGGCAGTTACATCTCCACCTTTCATCTGGGGAATAGGTACCTACTCACTACAAAATTGAGTAGTTTTAAAGTGGTGTGAGTGTGACGGTATACTCGTAGGTACAGGAGGTCGCTTGCCGCGTTGGGTCGCCATTTCAGCCCATGTGCAGGCTCGACATAGACCTCGCGCTGTGTCTTATATTGCCGAGGCTTTGACCAAGTCGTTGCTCTATTTTATTCAAGGCCTCATAATACATAGGTACCTACTGTGTCACTATTTGGCTGCTATTATAAAACTTTCAGCCTCCATTGGCAATGTCAAATTACCAATTGTTTTACTGTTACTGTTCTGTTGTGTAATGTGTTGTTTTTTGCTCTCGCGTAAATATTAGGAGCCTGTCTATCCTTATTTGGGTTTATCTATCTATGGATGGACTCGCATGAGTATCTGTCAACTAGAGTTTCCCTTCAGGTGGCGAGCCCCGACTTGCTGCTACAGTTTGTGCAGCACCTGCACTCGCTGCTGCACCAGGAGCTGGACGATCCCGTGCTGATCTGGTACGACAGCGTCACCATCGAAGGCAACCTTCACTGGCAGAACGGACTCAACTCTAGGAACAAGTGAGTGCTGCTTCCAGGACATGCTGCGTTTGTTTTCTCGAGATGGCCCGCAGTAGAGGGTTCCCGCTGAGAGGGCTGCAGTTGAATTCTCCAAGGGGTGTTGTTTCTGGCCACTCTGGCTGACAAATTAAATAATTGTATTCAATTGTACAACCAAGTCAAAAAATACTCGTGGCGTCCCTTATGATGTTCGACCTACTGCGCCACTTGCCTTTTTTGACCTCTCTTACTATTACATAAAAATGTGTATTCTGATAGTCATGAAACAGAGCAAGATCATTAACAATGTAGTGTCCTTTGGGTAATCGAAAAAGAATACAGACACGAGGATATATAAAAAGTTGATGGAGTCATAATATCCAGGCCTTTCTTTGACGCGTGCGACGGCATTTTCACCAACTACACGTGGTGCGAGGCCGACGTGAAGATCAGCAAGGTGGAGGCCGGCGAGCGCGCGCGCGACGTGTTCGTCGGCATCGACGTGTGGGGCCGCAACTTCCTGGGCGGCGGCCACTTTAACACGCAGCAGGTGAGGCCGCGGCCGGCATCAAGCCAGGGAGGTGGACGGAAGACTCTTCACCTTGCTGATCTGATTCTGGCTGACTTAACTCTCTCACAATTGCAACTGTGATTCATATCTAAACTTTCCCAGCCATCGTCGTCATTTCAGCTGAAGACATCTACTGCTGAACACGGCTTTCTCCAAGGTTCTTCGCACATACCATTCGCTTCACCGGAACGTACCCTACATGGTATTGGAGGCCTAACGACACTGCGTCTTCTGGTACAAGGTCACCATTCGAGAAGTTTCTACTTAACAAGTGGCCCTTCCACACAAGATGCAAGAATCGGTGCACAAAATTATCAGACCGTCACTTCGTATGTTGTTCCAATGCAGAACGTCACATCCCAATATTTCAAGACGTCCATTGCTGATCATAAGGCCATTTCGGCTTCACCGGGTTGTCATTCCATCTTATTGGAGACCTACCGTACCGACAGCTCATGTTCCGGTACGTGGACGCCAATCGAAAACTTTCCGGCCCCATCGGCAATACTGCGAGAAATGTGCCAATGCCAAGGTTTAGTCATAGTCCCGAGTCCCAATATTTCAGGCCGTGAAAATCGTGTTCGAGCACGGCTGCTCCCTAGCCATCTTCGCTCCGGCGTGGACCCACGAGGCCATGGCCGACGAAGCCATGAAGATCAGAGCGCCCAAGCAAGCGCACAAGATCAGGCTGTACCGCAAGTTCCTGCTGCGAGACCGCGCGCTCTGGGGCAGTCTGTGGCCTTACCTGCACACCAAGCTGCCCTGCCAGCTGCCCTTCACGACGTCCTTCTGCCGCGGCCAGGGCAAAAAGCGGTGGCTCTATGGAGAAGTTCGTATATTTTGCGTACATTAAAAAGGTGTAATATAATCACTGCTGAATTATTAATAAGAGGTGCATAACATAACATTCATAGACATCGGTATACCGGTCCCCAGAGTGACTTCGATAACTTACCATTTTTCAAAATATTGTACTTTCGCAGTTGTTTTATTTCAAGGAGGCAATAAAAACTCCCCCTCTTGCCTCTTTAAAAATGTTACATTGGCATTGAATCCAAATCTAGAGCCAATGAAAAGATGTAAAAACACAAAAATCTAGGTCCAAATTACACACATAGCTTAAGCAGGCTTAGACTTGCCCATAACCTGTAACCGTGATTGATCAGGTGATGGGCCCATCGGACTGGTTCAACCTGCGTCACCAGCAGTACCAGCCGAACGCGGCGCACGGCGCGCACGGCTACGTGCTCGTGCCGGCCGCGCCCGACAAGCCCAGGCCGGAGTCCGAGGCGGCCCTGCCTCCTCCCACCCTCAGCGCCCATAAAGACTCAGTCCCCAACGTCACCAACCTGCCCACGGTCCAGACGGCCGATCCCGAAGTCAACACCTCCAACGAGTCCCTGCAGCGGAAGAGGACCTTACTACAGAGGATCAGGGACGTCTTCCGAATAGGAGCCAAGAGAATAGACACCAACGCATCCCAATCAATGGTCCACAGCTCCGGGAAGTCTATGCAAAAAGTGATTGGTTAAGTTTATATATTTTTCCGCTGCCAATAACTGCCAGTTATTATTTTTAGGTATTATTATCTCTCAATTGCTTCGCAGATACATGCGACTTGTCCTGACCATCTTTCATTATAGTCAGAGGTGCGAGTCAGGATTTTAATGTAGTAGAGATTCTAGCCAGTCTCTGCGAGTGGTACGGTAGTGGTGTGAGTAGCGAGCCTTGGGGGAAGCCTCTGTCCAGCAGTGGGACGTCTTTCGGCTGTCTTGATGATGATGAAGACAGTCTAGTAAAGGAGTTTGAGGTTTGAGTAGGGTATTGTTTTGCATCTGAGCGAGTCTTTTGCTATAGAGTTTATAGGTACTTTAAAACTAGGCTTAGGCATACTTTAAAAGCAATCACCATCATCATGCCAACCGAAACACGACTACCGCCTGGCTGAAAGCCCTCCCAAGTTGACAATAAACAACCCAAATAACCAAACGGCTGGTTTACTTCTTATTAAAAATATCTATGCTTTACTTTGGCATACAATAGGGATGACAACTTTTTTATCCTTAGTCTCAGGTAAGGTAAAAGTAAAGGTAGTAAGTAACAAGGAAGATTATTGAAAAGTATTGGACACGTATTTTTTCTTTTTTCACGTAATCAAACTTATACGGAGATATATCGAGTCGAAATGTCGCGTGACGTCACGGTTAGGTACGATTTATACCTAACGGTGACGTAGTTAGCCCCCGCTCTCCAACTTTAATGCGTTTTAACTGAGTCACTCTTTGTTAATTTGATAAAATAAAAAATACGTGTCTAATATTTTTTTATTACCTGACTGACGGACTAATTAGAATTTCGATTTCTTCACCCTGTCGTCATCCCTATTATACAGAATAACTCAACGACGGTTTCCTTCGAAGGTATCAATGAACTTCCAACTGGGGGGCAAGAACACGACTCGCTACACCCTTGTGTACTTGCCAGACGAGCTTGAGTGCATAGAGGTGTGCCATACCGACGGTTTCACGGGCGGGTCTTGCGTGGCGATCAATCCGTGCGACGCCACTAACACAGAGCACAGATTCGTGCGTCTGTTCCACACCGACTTCAATATCCAAAGCACTCTGATAGCGTGCATAGCGACCAAAGTCTTACCCGAAGACGCTGGGCAGTATCTAAACGTGATCATCTCTTTAACGGATGCGCAAGGCTCAGAGCACAGGGTCACTCTGGTGGGGCGGGATCTGCCAGGCTCCAAGAGCCAGTCAGCCGACACCTGCCTCCCGCTAGACCACTCGGACCCTGAGTTCAAGGAGCTGCAGCGGTATCTTCTGCTGAACGAACCCAGCTTCTATGTGGCCACCGAGAACGCGTTTGGATGGAGAGTCAGGTTGGTATTCACTAATGACATCTTGGTTGCAATTAGTTGTTCTTTGAATTAGTTGTACAGTCGAGTTCATTAATATGTGTACACTTTTGGACTATATTACAATGTGGTAAGGTGCAAAAGTGTGTATATATTGGCGAACTCGACTGTACCTAGGTTGGGTACAGGTGGAGTGGGTAGTGTCAATTTAGAAATTAATAAAAGTTAATCTTTAAGATGTGAGCTCGAAGGTCGTTTATAGTCTCAATCCATAAACGTGCGCGAAATACCCGTTTCTTGATTTTTATACCTCTCGTTATGAGGTTAGATAAAGAGTAAATACAAGCTTTTTACGTCCCTCACCCCCGCGCACCTGACACAATTTGTTTTATTGAATACCTACAAATAGGACTAATCCAAATCGTCTTCGAATTACTCCTCAATGTTGTCAATTTTGAGTTGCACCCGTTCTAAAGAAAGCGCTCCGATTTCGGTCAATCGGTGAAAAGAAGTAGTTAGGTCGTTTATTTCCTTTAGCTTCGGACACGGCGGACACGGCCTATAAAAGCACGATTTCAAACACAATTCAAATGAAGTGTCAATGTTTGCGTGCGAGGACGTCTGTGTGCGTGCGAGGACGTCTGTGTGCGTGCGAGGACGTCTGTACACTTGTAAATGTATGTGTATACAAACTACGCGGGCCAGTGATCCACTCTCCATCTCCGGATGAAACAAATGACGGTAAGGGCGAATTGGGCGCGAGTTGCGCGCCGGCTAGATTCAGGCGGTTGATTCCGTGGCCATTCTGTATGTAGTAAGTACTATTAAATATTCTGTGCTTCGGAGCCAATTTCGAGATCTAGGTGTTAGCGGTCTGACGGACGGAGAGTTTAAGATAGGAACTAGCTTGCTACCTTTTCTATAAGTAAAGAAAAGTTCCTGACGAACTGAAGCCTAAATTATAATGTAACGTTGCGTGTTGTGTGGACAGATACTACTCCCTGCCGCTGCGGGGGCGGGTGACGTCGGTGAACGCGCGCACTGGGCTCGAGGTCGGGCCCGTGCTGCTCGGACACTTCGGGCTCTGTGAGGTGAGGGGGGGGGGCGTAGAGAGATAGAACGAGAGACGAAGAGAGGAAGAGATAGACATAGAACCAAACGAGAGAGAGAGAGAGATAGGACGAAGAGGATGAAATAGAATGAGGAAAAACGGTAGGATGGGGACCTCCTACTGTTTTATGGTTTTTGAGGTTTAGAAAATGCGGAGAAGAAGAAGAAAGAATCTTCCGATCCTCTTCTTCCCTTCTGCCAGCTTCTGATAAGGGAAAAAAGAAAAAGGGTTTATACTTCTTTCTATTTTTAAGCGAATGAAATGGGGAAAAAATGTTTTCTAATTAGGTAGGCTGCTATACCAGTTGAATGAATGGTTTTGGAGTGGCCTGTTTAAATCTGTTGTCATTTCTGTTGTTAATACAAAAAAAACATTATTGTTGCAGAGATAACGAAAGAAGCAACGGGACATTGAATAAGGAAAATTAACGTTCATACACAGTCAATTAAAAAAGATGTGTTCACTTGCGGACTTGTTTTGCTGAAAGCCTCAAAAGTGTACCCATATTTTTGAAATTTAGCGTACATACATAACCCTGGCTCAAATTAAGACTCCATTTACTATAATTCTATACTACTAGACTAGACCACTCCTAACCTAAGTGATCCTATGAGACCTATTAAATTGCATACAAGCTCAAAGCCCTGTAACAAGTAAAGTCATACACATGCGGCGCGTGGATTAAGGCTTTAAAATACTCTGCGTCAACGGCTTAAGTGCTTCGCCGCGCGCCTTCTAAGTTGTGTCGTGCCATACGAGTAGTATATACCTACAAGGAATGTGTAATGGGTAAAAAAGCCCAATGGACAAGAATACGCAAAGCTCGACTCAGATGGCGCTGCAAACGCTTGACCCAAACCAAAACCGAAACACTGCAGCTGTCAAATTATCACGGGTTTTTTTTGTTGAAAATTTTAAGTAGATTCGTTTAAAATTGTTAAATATTGACCGCAATTTTGATTTTGGTTCAGTTATTTGTGATGAAAATGAAGACATTCCAATGCAATTATACCTGCCCCAGATACATACCAAGTCTTTCGGAAATACGTGTCGTGTCGTCCGTTCCCATTGCATCCTGGAACTGCACAGCGCGGCATTTTTTAATAATTTAAGTAAAACCAATAACAACAAATATTTCTCTATGTAATTGACTTATGGTTTGGGTCAAGCGATTGCAGCGCTCCTAGTGGCCAAATTATGCAGAATTCTTGTCTATTGGAATTCAAACGTTTTCTAATCTGTTAACCTCTATTGGGTCATCTCATCATCATTTCAGCCGAAAGATGTCCACTGCTGGACATATGTACCTTCCTTTTCGTAGGTCTGTGTTATGTATTTGAATAGAATTTAATAATAATTTGTATCATTTGAAATACGTATTGATATTTGACATTGTAAGCACTGTAATGACAAGCAAGTCCAATGGCCAGCATTGATGTCAGCCTGAAGTACCGCCATACGATGATTTGTTAAAAAATATAACCATAGTCGAATTCACGTTTAATGACAAATCTTTATATACTTACTAGAAGAAAATCGAATAACGACGCCTCGCCAATATGTAACTGTTTTTGACGTGATAACGTCTTACAAATCGAAGAACGCCGGCTGCGGGCACGAGAAACCTGACGCAATAGTAACGTTACGGTTCAAGCAAGAGCGTGGAACAAGCGATAGAGAGACACGATCGGGCTAAGCGTGACGTTATCATGTAAAATTATCGTCCGTAAACAGACTTTATGGACAACCAATTTTTTGACGTGATAACATCTTATAAATTATTAATATTATCGTTCTTACGTTACGTCGCGTTGTAGCGTTACGTGACGTTATCACTTGTAAAATTATCGTTCGTAAACCGACCTTACAGACAACCAATTTTTTGTTAAGGTTAAAAAATGTATTCATATTTTAATAGCCGAGTGGGTCGATGTCAAAGAGATATTTGCACGTTCACACCCTAGTCTGTTGTATTAAGGTCCAAAATAGTACCTAGATATATCTCTGACGTCGACATCCAACTCGGAAGTATAAGTTAATTATACAACAGTAACTGTCGCTTCTAAATAAATCTCATTTTGCACCGACAACAAAAAGGAGGCGTTTGTTTATGTTATATTCAAAGAGAGCTTCCATTTTGATGGTAAGGAAAGGACACTTGCCCACGGCGACTTGTTGTAGCAACTCATATTGCTATCTCTTTTTGACATCAAAGAGAAAAAAAGGATAGCGATATGAGTAGCGCGACAGTATCGCTACAAAAAGTCACCGTGGGCGAGGGCTCTAATGATATTACACACACTTTATTATCAACTGAAAACTAAATGAAGTACTGATTGCCTCGTTATTGTGATATATGACTTTGTAGCTGTTTTATAAAATTAATTTTAATAAATATGTTTATATATAAATTTTCAATTGTTATTATTTCTTATCTTTCCTTCCTAATAAATCCTTAATTTCCAGTTATTTTCACAGTACGCATCAATTTTATATACAAAACTTACATATCTACTAAGTAAGTTGATTTTGGCAAAAATATAAAACCCGGCTACAAACAAACTTTTGATTTCACATATTATATATATACATATATTTGTGATCCATTCATTCAACCCTTCATTTTGATACCCCACTCGATAGGTTATGACAAAAAATATATTAAATTGCCTCCAAAAGTCGGCCATATTTTTTGCAATTTTGATATACCCAGTGCCACTCTCACGATTAAGATCCAGCCATTAAGGCTATAGGTAAAAAACTTAAGTAAGTCACCTGTTGTATGTAGTAGTAACCTGTTTGTATACGAAAGTTGACGTTCCATATTTGAATTTTCCTCGAATTTTCATATCATTTTGGAACACAACTACATACATAAGTTTTTTACCTTGCCACACAGCTTGCCAAAGAAATATACATACATACATACACACACTCGAAAAACATAACCCTCCTTCTGGCGCAGTCGGGTAAAAATACATATATTTTTAACTAGAATAGATTGCCGCTATGTGGCCAATTTGCTGAATAAATGATTGAATTGAATGGAATTGAATTGATTTAGTCATATGAGTAGTTTCACCTGTGCAAGATAAATAACTGTGTTTTATGATGATTAATAGGTATTTTATACCTAAGGCCTCTTTCAGGAAGCGGCGACGCGATGCGCGGGGCGACGGGCGGCGCGTCAAGCGACAAAATTAAATATATTATGTGTAGGTATATACAGGTGTCCGCTATATAGGGTGTTTATGTTGATATGCGTTTACTTCGGCAGAGCCTTGGGACATTAACAGAAACAATACCGTAGTTGAATTTTAGTTGATATCGAAAAAAATTTTTTTAGCTTTTTCATACAAAATAAATAAATATTATTTAAAAAAATCAAAATTCAATCATTCATTCAGCAAATTGGCCACATAGGGGCATTTTAACACGCCAGAAAAAGACTACCAGCGCTTCCTAGACCCATTGCTTGAGAAGAAGCGCCGCAACAAACTCAGCAGAAGGCCTTTTTTCAAAAATTCCACATAGTTACAAAGTTTACATTTGCATTACATGTATAAAATATACATATAGGTACGTACTAAAATTACAATGAAGGGACGTATAGTCTCTAACTTAAATCTAAGACCTTGAAGATGTAATAGTCTCCAAGGGTCCAAAAATATAATAAAAATAAATAATATAATTGCCATGACCACTAATGCACAAGGACCTTTAGAGTTAGACAAAAGTAAGTAGAGTCCACAACCATACCCATAAATACCGGACCTCCCTTATATTGACAGCGACACATACATATTTTATTATATAATAGGATCGCTCACTTTAAGCAGCTAGATTTTAAAGTTCATCTTGACGCGTGAGCGATCCTATAGGGAACAGGGAGATCCCTATTTAAGACTTCGAATATAGGCCCTGGCCCTGACGCTTCACGCGTCGCACTTGTACTATTATTATATACTAGCTTCTGCCCGCGCCTTCGCCCGCGTGGAATTCGGTTATCGCGTTCCCGCTGGAACTATGCGCTTTTCCGAGATAAAAAGTAGCCTATGTCCTTTCCCGGGACCCCAACTATCTCCATGCCAAATTTCATCTCAATCGGTTCAGCGGTTGAAGCGTGAAGGGGTAACAGACAGACAGACACAGAGAGTTACTTTCGCATTTATAATATTAATATGGATTTTCTGGGGCATCGCCCAACGCTCCGCGTCGCCAGTCCCTGAAGGAGGCCTTAGGTGCAAAATAACAATTACTTATCATCATAAAAAAACACTGCTTTTTTCCTTTCACACTAAATTAAGTTACTTAGTACATAATAAAGAGTAATTAACATTGAACAACTTTGTATCTAGTTGGACATATGAGTATCTGTGAATCAATATGGAGTATAGTCGTGATCCTGATACCGTATTACTTAAGTACTGATAGCGATAACAGGAGAGAAGAATATGGAATATTCATATAACGGTATCCACAGTATTTAAATCACAGCAGCGCTAGCTACTGAGTTTGGAGAATACCTACTGCCTTGAAACAAGACTAAGGTAAGTCTAAGTAGGTAAGCTTTTGTCATTGTCGTAATGTGTATCGGTAGATAAGTAATTAACTGTCTAAAAAATTATATTCGGTGTTAAGTTTTCCCATGTTTACATGTTTACATGTAAGATAATTAATTTCAAAAATCCAGTTACCATTGTAAATACATTTAAGTAGGTAGGTAGGTACCTGCTGCGCGCCCGCCGTACTACTTTTTGCAACTTAAAAAAAACCGGCCAAGTGCGAGTCGGACTCGCGCACCGAGGGTTCCGTACAAACCTGTAAGGTTTACAAAGTTCGTTCTTTACGACAATCGAGTCATAACTATGGTATTTTTATTGCAAAATGAAATTCATAACATTACAATGGGGAAAGATGGAGTAGCATAAATTTAAGACAAAGATCTTAAAAAATATATATTTTGTAATGTAACTAAAAATTTAAGGTTTTCGGAATTTTTCCTTTATGTGTGCTATAAAACGTTGCTTCATGCCAAATTTCAAGATTCTAGGTCGACTGGAAGTACCCTTTAGGTTTTGATTCCCTTGCGAGTACTTGCGAGTTTCAAAATATGCAGCTTAAATTGCTGTTTCTTTTGATTGCGTTGACATAGAAGTTTGATTTTGTTACAGCTTAAAGGTATTATAGACCTGAGTATTTGGTATGAATTTCAATTTAATACCTCTACGCGTTTATGAGGAAATGGGTAGTAAGGTTAAAATTATTAAAAAAATATATATTATGTGATGTAACTAAAAATTTATGGTTTTCGTAATTTTTCCTTTATCTATGCTATAAGACGTTGCTTCGTACCAAATTTCAAGATTCTGAGTTCACGGGAAGCACCCTGTAGGTTTTGATTCCCTTGCAAGTGTCGAAAATTTGCGGCATAAACGGCTGTATCTTTTGATTGCGTTGGCTTAGAAGTTTGATTTTTTCACAGCTTCAAGGGACAGTAGACCTGAGTAATTGATATAAATTTCAGCTTCATACCTCCACGCGTTCCTGAGAAAAAGGGTCTTGACAGACGGACGGACGGACGGACAGACGGACAACAGAGTGATCCTATAAGGGTTCCGTTTTTTCCTTTTAAGGTACGGAACCCTAAAAATTGTTACAAAACCCATAGTCTGGTTAAAGAATTTTTCGTCCCTTGCGAGGCGTTTTTTGTGCGTAGTTACCCATGCATGTTAATTAAGAGGGTAGTTTTTAATTAAAAAAAACATCATCTCGTAGTCAGGCCATTTGACGGTTTGCCGGGAGCGTGGGTTGACGATGTTCTAGATTCCAGTGTGTGTTGTTCGCGTTACGAGGTGAGCTCTTCTTTATTAGCTTCAAAAGGTGTCCCACTGCTGGGAAAACGCCGAGGATCACCGCATGTTAATTCACTAAGAATTAAATAAGTAAAAGGGAGCTTTTTTTTTGTATAATTCTTAGTATAACATGCGGTGATCATGACTTGGTTAGATAGGTACTTGAATTATTTAGTAACTAGCTTCTGCCCGCGACTTCGTCCGCGTGGAATTCGGTAATTCGGTAATAGCGTTCCCGCGGGAACTATGCGTTTTCCGGGATAAAAAGTAGCTTATACCACCACCCAGTTGACCAGTGTTTTAAACTACCCCCATACCAAATTTTGTAGTAATCCGACCAATAGTTTTCGAGTTAAATCGTTTTATTTGTGTTCTACTACTACTACTACAGCCTATTTGCGTCCCACTGCTGGGCACAGGCCTCCTCTCATCACGAGAGGGTTTGGGCTATAGTCCCCACGCGGGCCCAGTGCGGATTGGGGACTTCACACACATTTTTGAATTCCTTCGCAGATGCGTGCAGGTTTCCTCACGATGTTTTCCTTCACCGAAAAGCTCAGTGGTAAATTCAAAGTGAATTTCGCACATAAGTAAACTTAGAGGTGCGAGCCGGAATCGGACCCCCGACCCTTTGCATGGGAGGCGGTAGGTCGAACCACTAGGCCACCACGGCGTCTTTGTGTTCAGTATCGTTTATATAGTCCCCTCTACTGATAGTTTCTTTTAATTTTCAAGTTACAGACGCGACTTATTCTACAGACTTATTGTTAGTACCTATGGGGTCAAGCAAAACGCTGTGACAGTATTTTAGCCACAGTATCAGCTATCCCCTCTCGTGATGAGAGGAGGCCTGTGCCCAGCAGTGGGACGCAAATAGGCTGTAGTAGTAGTAGTAGTAGTAGTATCAGCTATCGATACGAAGCATGTTTTTTTTTCCATGTTATTATTTTGTATGTATAGCAGGTATCGCTTGACACCATCAATCCAATGCTGGCCCATACTTTTTTTTTACCAAGTTTACCAACTCGAAAAAAAAAACATGCTTAGAATCGATAGTTGATACTGTGGCCAAAATAGCGTCACAACGGTATGCTTGACGCTGTATAGAAGTAGATGTAGTCGTAGGGTGCCATCTATTTGGCATAATTCTTTTTGTCCGAAACTGTTTACGCATAACAGGCTTCGCATAATTTATTTACGCCGAATCTTGACTTTGCCGAATTTTTATTAAGCATAATTCTTAATTGGCCGAATGGGTGTTTACCCGAATATTGTGTTGGCATAATGTTGACTTGGCCGAATTTTATTATGCATAATATTGTTTGGCATACTAGTAATTTAGCAGAATTTTGATAGGACGAAATATTGTCCGAAACAACATTTAATGTAGGGAGCGCCAAAGTTCATATAAAATTGCTAGTCCGAAAATTGGAATTCCGAAAATGTATGTCATAAACGATTTTAGCTATGTATAAAATTTTGTATGATATAATTTGTTCAACATACTTATCTTTATTAGATAGAGTTCGGCAATTCACGGTGTGCGGTAACACCAAAGTTTGGAGCAAAGTCGACTCGCATAGGTTAGGTTATTTTTTATATAGGTAACGAAATTATCATTTAGTAAAAATCCCCCCTCTCCCTATTTAGATAATCATCGATGTTATACAGGACACTCATTTAATTCAATCGGCGAAAATAAAGGTATGCGAAAGTAGTTTTCGGTGTAACAAATTTCGGCGAAAGTAATGTTCTGCCTAAATAATATTCGGAATTCGAAAATTATGCATGAATACTATTCGGCGTAAATAGATTATGCATAATAGAATTCGACGAAAAATCGTTATGCGAGATTAGTTTCGGCGTAAACACTATTATGCCTATACTGATTATGCAAAATCGAATTCTGCCAAAAAAAATTATGCGTAAACAAGGGGAACCGTAGTCGTAATGTAGGTAAATTATCAGCAGAAAGACGTCCATTACTCACCAAGGCTCAACACCGTCATTTTCTTGAGAAAGGCGTCCACATAGGCCTTCCTCACGGTTCACCACATAGACCGCTCCGGTCACGACATCGTCGACATCGACAATGACGAATCAATAATTAAGTCATGTTTACCTATCAATTTTACTCTTAAAACGGCGTACCGGAAGTCATTTGAAGGCTTCGAAGATGGAGCGACGACCTGCCGAAGGCCGCGGGGGAATCCTCTATTCTATTGGACACGGGTGTCGTAACATGGGCCTGTGCGCCTAACCTTGGCAGAGGTCTCTGTCCAGCAGAGGACGTCATTCAACCGGCATGATGACCTTTAGCTGTTTTTTGAAGTAGGTTAAATACACGTAAACACTGCTGATACTCGTACTTAGTAGGGGCGTTCACCCGGTGGATGAATGATTGCGATCTAATCCTTTGAGTGTTGATAGTCAAATGATAGTAACACGTGTTACCGGACACTGCGGGTGACGTCAGCTGATAATGACAGCTATATAGGTCAATGAGTTGAATCAGCCATACCCGCTAAGTATCTTTGATATCTTCTATACCTACTTACCTACCTAAATGCCTTCCTACATACACAGCACTCAGCAGCCCGATCCCGCGAGCTAGTCGTATAGGGCCATTGGTTTCAATGTTATAGGTTCCAATTAGCCTTTTATCTGTAAGTTTTTTTTGGACTATATAGAATAGGCCTCCCCAAGGCGCGCCACTCAGACCGGTCCTGTGCCACTCGCATCCACCGCGTTCCCGCGACCTTTACAAGGTCGTCACTCCATCTTATTGGAGGCCTACCGACAGCTCGTCTACCGGTTCGCGGACGCCACTCCAGGACTTTCCGGCCCCACCGGCCATCAGTCCTGCGAGCAATGTGCCCCGTCCACTGCCACTTAAGGTTCGCAATTCTTCGGGCTATGTCGGTGACCCCAGTTCTACTGCGGATATCCTCATTTCTGATTTATTTATTTATTTATTTAAACTCTTTATTGCACAAAAAAAAATGCAGTGTACAATAGGCGGACTTAATGCTACAAGCATGCTGATTCTATCACGCAGATGATATCCTAAGGAAGTGAAAAATGGGAGTGGAAGTTTATATAAAATTCCACACAGACGAAGTACCTAAGGAATTAATAACATGTTTGTATACTGTATGATGAGAGGAGGCCCCCAGCAGTGGGACGCAAGTAGGCTGTAGTAGTAGTGTATGCTGTACCCGCGAGCGTGTTATTTTAAATCTCACGAGTTAAAATAACAAAAAGTTGAAGGCTGTACAATGCCTTTTAGACGTAATTTATACATTAGGAGGTTAAACACCTAATATTTTGACGCATATATATGTAGGCAGTGATTTTTAGTGGAGCATTAGGTTACGTGAGGCCATACTGCCCGCAACATTGATAAATCATAAATCATAAATCATTTATTCATTTGTGATACACAGGTAGGTGTTACATGCAGTTCTTATGCTATAATTGAGATCTCTGTGATCCACCTTTTCGGCGTACAAATATTTTTATACATATACCTATTTACTACTACTAGGTAGTTAGGTAGCTAATTTACACACTTAGTTGTTAAGGTACCTACTTAAATTAATGAATAAAAAGTTTGTTCTTAACTGTGAATTAATGTTAAAAGAAAATAAACAATATTAGTTGAAATTTTCATCAAAGAAATCATTAACGGAATAATACGATTTATTTATAAGTATATCCTTTAATTTTTTTTTGAAAGTTTGGGTTTCTAATTCTTTAAGACTCTCAGGTAAAAAATTATATATCTTAGATGCCATTCCAAGAATACTGTTTCGCAACAAAGCTGTTTGTCCAGGTATTATATTTATTCGATTTTTGTATCGAGTGCTTCTAGAGTTTATACTAGTTGTGAGAGGAAATAGGATAGGATTACATTTGACGAGAACAGCGACTTCATAAATATATAAACTGCTTAGTGTCATAATTTTCAAGTCTCTAAAATAAGTCTGGCAACTATCTATTTGTTTTAGATGACAAATAGCCCTGATACACTTTTTCTGTGCTTTGAATACCATGTTTTTATTCGTTGAGTTGCCCCAGAAGATAATGCCGTATCGAAGAATAGACTCTACATACCCGTGGTATGCTAAGGTAACACACTGCAGTAAGTTACTTTGTTGATACATATTGTATGTATTTCATTATTTATTGACATTTTGAGACTGTCGACATCTATGGAATTTATATTTATTTGATCATGGAGGCCATCTCCATAATATTTTCTTTTCTGGACCCTTGGAGACTATACATCTCTAAGATCTTAGATTTAAGTTTAAGTTAGGGACTATATATACATCCCTTCAATGTAATTGTAGTACGTAACTATATGTATATTTTATACATGTAATGTAAATGTTATAACTATGTGTAAATTTTGAAAAAAGGCCTTCTGCTTGAGTTTGTTGCGGCGCTTCTTCTCAAGCAATGGGTCTAGGAAGCGCTAATAGTAAATTCTTTTCTGACGTGTAAAAGTGCCCCTATGTGGCCAATTTGCTGAATAAATGATTGAATTTTGAATTTTGAATTTTGAATTTTGAATTGCTACCATAGGCGTAAATAATATAGACCGGTCTAACGTACACGTAATATGTCCCCACTTCCACGGTGTCCAATCCAAAGTTCTGTCACCGAGCGTGCGTGACAATAAGCGTTTTAAAAAAAACTTTTTTCGAAACTGTTTCTCAGTATCTAAAAGCTCGTCTCGTTGTTGAAAAAATGTGACCCAGCTTTAGTGTCACGATATAAGTTTAACTTTGGATTGGACACCAATGAAGTGGGGAAACATGACATGTATCTACGTTAGGCCGGGTCCATAGGAAGTATTATTTATGTCTATGATTGCTACCTTTTGCCCGCGACTTCGTAGGTATACGCGCGTAAACATTAACATGTAAAATGCCGTTTTTCCCGTACGCGTAGGAATTTTGGGAAATTCACATTTGATGCTTAATACTGTTGGAATATACAAAAATAAATCTGTCTCCCTTTGATTAATGCTCTGCTGAGGTTTCTCTTTCACACATGAAACTATTTGCTTGCCACTTAAGAGACCCTACGTTTTTATACAATCAGCCACATAGAATTTCCTATGGCCGAGGTACTCTCTCGCTTGTATCGAAGCAGTAACGACGCACGACTCTCCTAATAATATGAACGATTAAATACTATCGTTAATTCAGTTCATTAAGTATTTCATTATGACCCATATATCCTAAAAGGTTATGGGCCCAGTCACATGTTATGTAGTAAAGTATAAAATCAGTATTTAATTAGTGAAATAAAAAAATATCAAAGTGTACAGTGTTTGCAAGCTGTGAGTATTATGGAGCCACAAAAAAAAACCGAGGAACTGGGATTTACAATAATAATGGCTACAAGCCGGAATGTCGGGCTTGACCGTAACAATTGCAAAGTCATAAAACACTGGTCGATGGTAAGATGGTAACAAAGGGTGAGTCTTTGAACAATTCATTGAAGTGCTGTTGATTTTAGTACAAATAATTGTGTGTTAAATTTATAGCTCCCTAAAGTAATTAGGTAATTCGTTGATGGTTTGTAGACCATGTGAAACTATAATATTAGTCGAAGTAAAAACACAAAAGTTTGTAATAAATAAAAGGACTGGTTGGCAGATAGATTTCAAAACTGACGAGTAGAGTGCCCATAGTTGCTAAATTATATAATTAATACATTTGTTAGAATTGGTTTCTTAAATGTGGTAGAAATAATAAGCCACTTTATTAAATCATGATTAGAAACATGATAGAAAACAAATGTTTCTTAATAGGTATAATGTACATACCTATACGAATTTAAAGATCTTGGAAAGATCTGATTCTCTATAGTATTGATGAAACCGGTAAATGCAGAGTGAAATATTCAATTTAGGTAAAACGATTAATTTCATTTGTAGTATTCCTAAGTAAGTAGGTAGGTTATTTAGAAGTATAAGAGTTGTATTGTGCTGTGCTCAACAAGAGTCACATTATTTAATTTTAGTACATAATAGCTAAGCTACTTATATAAAATTTAATCAGGTATTCTTTGTTGTTTCTGGATAATAATCATAAAGCGAGCTGTATTTAAAAGACGCATGATATCTGGCAGTCTGATCACTTCATAAGAAAAACACTTGTCGGCTAAATTCGTATTTGTTTTTGTGTTTTTATCAATCACCATTAGTGTAACTTATATAAAGTCGGTAAATCAGATGTTTTGAGACCAAATCTGGTATTGAAATAAGATGTTATGTGTGTGCTAGAAGTGAAATGTATAAACTTATGTAAAGTCGGTAAATCAGACGTTTTGAAACCAAGTCTGAAGTTGTTGAAATAAAATGTTTTGTGTGTGCACGAAGTGAAATAGTACCAATGTTATAGGTACTTATCATAGTCAGAGATTTTGAGGCCGTCGAAGCCCAAGTGGATTTGTTTCTGACAATTCCTTAAATCTGACAAGCAACCTGCGAATAGGCTGCATATTATAAAAATCTGAAGGTGTAAATTCAGATGGGTTAAACTGGTACAAAGGCCAGGCTATAAGAAATCTGTGATGGAAACAGATGAGCACACAATCGGTTGATTTTAAGAAAATGTATCTAGTAATGATTTTGTTGTTTAAAAAGATCCAAAATGCCGTGAAATACAGATGTAAGTACTTACCATGTTATGAGGGAGTGACAGCATTTATAACTCGCTTACAAGGTTCCAAAAATGTGTCAATCATAATGATTAAAACAATATGTCTGTTACCAAAATTATGTTTGATTTAGTACTTTATTGCAAAATAAAAGGACGAGATTTAAAGGTAAAAAATACAGACATGATAAGTGGAATAAAAATGTAAAACGCAATTAGATTTTTTTTGTTCTTCATAGATTGATATGATTAGATGTTTGTAGTATGGTATACAAATTGTATATTTACATGAAATAAGTTGTTTAATGAATCGATTATGGAACTAATTAAATTTTGTTGAACGTGATTGATAAACAAGAACAATGAAATTTAAATGGGAGTAAAATAGGAACAAATATAAAAATAAAGCCTATATGGATCCCATGTGAATTATGATGAAGTTGTTGACTATGAACGTATAAGATAATCATTTCGAAAGGATCTATCATTGCATTCATTTTATTAAAGTTTCTGATTATTAATAACAAGTGTTTTTGGATATTTAGAAGTTTTACATGTCGATGATCTCATTAGTGAAGACAGTTATGGAATGCTTTATTTTGCTGATCTTGTAATTAAACAAGAATACATACCATGAACAGATTCAATGATTATGTTTGATGTGTACACGTACACGTTAAAGTGGTACTTGTAGTAATTTATAGCACGAAATTTCAAGACAGAGTAATATCGTATAAATGATATTATATGATGTACGTTAGATTTTCATTTCGAAATATATATTGTATTTCTCAGATTGGAAATATTCTTCAGGCAACGACCATGAGAAATGTGTATTGATGAGGTTCCATTGATCTATTGTATTTTGCGTGAACCAAAAATGTAACTGATGCAGGGTCCGTCCGGATGGCTACCACCGTCTTGCCCGCTAACTTGCCGCCATATAGCAGTGCTCGCACTGTTGTGTGTTCCGGTAAGGGGTAAGAGAGCTGGTGAAATTACAGGCATTCAATCTTAGCCAGGAATTGGCAACATATTCGAAATCTTATGATTTCTTGTATTCGTCCATGGGTCACCACTTCCCATCAGGTGGCCTGTGTGCTTGTTTGTCAAACAATGCCATCAAAATCATTACACATTAAATTACTGTAACTAACTTAATCAATAAAGTAGTAAATTCCAGTACTTTGTTTATACGCATACACATTGAAATAAAGAATTTTAAAATGAATTTCTTAAGACTGAGAAATGTTCATTTACTTATTTTTAGAACTGGAAATGATTGCAATGTAGATATAAATAAATACCTATTGACTTTATTCTTTGTTTAAGGTGAGTAGTGAGGCAAAAATGCAAAATCGAGGTGTTTTTGTAACCATTTTTCTATAATTGTAACAAGTAGTCATCTGCAAAGTTTACGAATATGGAACACAAATATAGTCAATTAGTGTTTCTGGTATTTTATATCGTCTTATATGTAATGATTTGTACTATGGATGTCATTTAAGAAATCCTTAATCCTCCTATATGTAACCATTTATTTCCGCTTAGGAAAAAATCTGCGTTGCCAAATTTTTTGCAAGTACTTTTCAGAATTATATCTAGGGCTTGACCTTCTTAACTTTTATGATAAATAGCTTTTAGACGAAAAACCTATGTCTTACTTAGTGTATAATCACAAGTATCACAACACACATTTGCTGCGCTTATTAACGTAGGCGCTTTGTTGAATTATGCGGCGTTTTTAATATTTTTAAATATTTTTATTTATTAATTTAAAAATATCTAAACTATCATGATTACTAAAGCTAGAAGTAGAAAAGTTCGTTTCAAAAATTTGACTTTTATATTGGATTTGAAGTCGTGTTATTTTTCTATAACTTCATTGCATTATACAGAAAGTTGTGGATGTGAACAAGGCGACGTTGCGAGTTTCGGCACTCGTGTTGTTTACCTCGCGGTCGCGCGCGCTGTTGCCAGCTTGGTAGGTATCCCGAACTCAACCAGAAAAGTAGGGTCGCTTCGCCTGTTTGCGTCCACTTAGTGGAGTTGGCAAGTTTGAAGGTGAAAATAAAAATGTTCTAATTGAAATTTTGATTATAAAAGGAACGTAATGTATTGATTATATAGTCCTTTTCAATATAACTTATATTTTTGGTCAAAACATCTGGTGGTTTTCAAAAAAACGACACAAATAGGCATATTAGGCGATTTACCAAGTTTGCGTCCACTTAATCCAGATTGCGTCCAGGTGGACGATGGCCCAATTCACGTCCACCAACTTAGAAAAGGAATCTGAATTGATGTTTTTATAGATAACTAGCTTTTCCCCGCAACTTCGTATGCGCAGAAATATTAAAATGAAAGATCCTGTTTTTCCCGTTCCCGTGGGAATTTCGGGAAATTCTCTCTTAGCGCTCCCATACGTTCCCTAAGGAACCTGCATGCCAAATTTCAGCCCGATCCGTCCAGTGGTTTGGGCTGTGCGTTGATAGATCACTATGTCAGTCAGTCACCTTTGAGTTTTATACACGGTGGGTCAGAAAATATGGCAAATAATTAACCCACCATATCGGCTATCGATTCTAAGTATATTGTATAGGTCTTTAATTTTTTTTCGAGTTGGTAAAAAAAAAATGTATATGGGATTGGTTGTGTGAGCGACGCCTGAATCCTATACAAAATATGTTTACCTATACAGTATACTTAGAATCGATAGCCGATACTATGGGTTAATTAGGTATTTGCCATATTTTCTGACCCACCATGTATATTTGATGTACAGAATATATGTTTAGATTGTACAGAATGATCGGATTTTAACAATGACTTTATTCAAGAATATTTGACATTAAAAAATCATGATTATAATTAATAAAACCATGAAGATTTTTTTTCCAGACAGGCCAGTTTTCCTGCTGTTTGAACTTTATAATGTATGTAGTCATTAATCGGGGTTTTACC
>OZ020282.1:315548-339772 GCA_963971205.1 Aethes cnicana
TGTCGCGAGTGACCGACCGAGGGAAAAAAGAGCAAACGATAGCTTGTTTTTGGGTGAATCAACACTAGTTGCCATGGTTACTGTCCCCTGGGCCACTTTTAGGGTTCCGAAGTCCACAAGGAACCCTTATAGTTTCGCTATGTCCGTCCGTCCGTCTGTCCGCACTATTGCTCGGAGACGCTCTCTAGAAAGCTGTAATTTGGCATGAATATGCATATTACTTACGCTGACAAAGTGGTACAATAAAATTTTGAAATAATTTTTTTGATAGGGTACCTCCCCAACTCGTAAAGTGGGGATGTAATTTTTTTTTCTTGCGTACCCCATGGTGCGGCATATCGTTGAATAAGGTCTTAAAAAATATTGTGATTTGTTAAAACCATTTTTTGATTAAGTGATGCGTTTGTGAAATATTAAGCTTTAAAGTGCTATTTTTTGTTAGAGTCACGTGTCCCCCCCCCCTGCCAGCTAAATGGTGGTATTAGGATGGCTGAAAAAAATCACGGTTATGGCATATATAGCTAAGTAGGCTGTACAAACTTACGAGTAATAGTCGACCAACTTATGATGATGATTTTTTTCGAGCGGCAGGGGCGTCGGGCGGGCACGTCATACCACAGGCTAGCTAGATGCTAATAAGTCTTAGAAAGGTACTGTGGACATCGTGAACTTCGGAACCCTATACTTTGCGCGTGGCCCGACACGCACTTGGCCGGTTTTTTAAAATTGCTATTCTGTGGGTTTAAATACACTAAATGTGGGGTTTCTTTGCCATTTTCAATCCCTTCCCTAATGAAGCACTTTCTGAGCGTCTTAAAATTCTATATTGTTACAGTTTTTCTAAGAAAACCCTCTCGTTTTGTCCCCTGGACAATGGGACAGAATAACAACAAGAAATAGTTGATTGAGCCTTTTACCCGGGTCGGAGTTGTAGGTCATGAGGTGGGGGTGCGCGGGGTGCGCGGGGTGCGCGGGGGGCGCGGGCGGCGCCAGCGGCGACGAGCCCGACATCTCCTCGGGGATGGCCTCGCACGACACGCGCATGTCGCTCTTCTTCGCCGCCTTCTTCGACGCGTGCAGCGACATCGACGTGCTTCTGGAACATCCGGTGTTTGTCAACCTCGGACGATTACATTAAGGCCGTTCCTATACCCAGCTCAGCCGTCACTGTCACTCGTGCAACGAGTGAAAGAGAAAGCGCTACGCACAGAACGCCCGATTTAGTTAGTATTTAACGCGTTTTAATTTCTATAAAAATACCGCTTAAAAACATGGCATTTGTAAAGTTGTCAATGTATGCATATAATATGGATATTTTTTCTGTTATATTTAGTTTTATACTGTTTCATACAATAAACTGGAGTAAAGTTGGATTAAAGGTCCGAGTTAGAGGTTACTTTGGACTAAAATTGTATCGAGCGAAGTTTCGTGAAACGTGTAACGAAAGCTGTCAATGTAAGGATGATATAATCAAATATAACATATGTTTTTTTCATATTTTTAACTTTTAACATTACTTAGAAAAGTATGATCTTACATGAGCAATTTGACGATGCTGGGTCAGGGAACGGCCTTAAGAGAAATGAGCGGTGATGTGTGATGTAGTCAGTTGAAGCCTGAATTGGACTAATAAACATGTGTGCGCTTAAGGACTTAGTTAAAATTTGATATAGTGCGTGTGATTAAAAAAAAAAAGGTTTGATACAAAGTAGAAGATGTAGGTCCTCAATCAATGACGAAGCTTGCAGCGGATAACGGTATGTTTTAAATGATAACTACATCAAATTGCACATAATGACGATGCAAAAGTGATTGTAAAATCCTACTTGAATGTTTTTTTTTTTAACTTTCATCTTTATCTTTAGTTTGTAAATAAAATTGTAATACAAGCGACTGATGAGAATCAGCGCAGTATTTACACCTAGGCCTATAAGGCCCCAGCCTAGGGGCCCCAGCTAGCTAGGGGCTCAGTAGCACCGCCTATACACAAGCTCGAAAGCATGGAGTGTGGAATGTGTCTTGGTAAGGAGCGCAATCTTATATGGCGAAACGGTTGAAAACGTGTCCAGTGGATTTGATAAGCAACAAAACAAAACACACTCTCCTCACAACCGTTTTCGCCTCAGCAGCGCTATCTGAAGGCGCTACTGCAGACTATCCGCCTAGGTGGCTTGACTGGAGTGGCGACCGCAACGCCCCCTATATACCAATTTGGTGTCCACTTTTGGAACTATAAAGATTGCCCTCCTTTACTGCAACCCTCCATACTGAAAGTGTCACTTTGTGTGTCAAAGTATAGATAGGCTAGTCACGCGGGCTCGGTGGGCGGCGCGCGCGGCTCGTCGGGCGGCGGCGACGGCAGCTTCCACGACGACGACATCTCCGGCGACGAGTTGGAGCGCCGCACCGGGTGCCGGCTCTTACCCTGTCGGCGTCACAGCTTCATGTTAAGAGGGTTTACTCCCAAAGCTTGGGTTGCACGCACCGCTATATAGGATGCTCGCTTCCTACAATAATTACTATAGACATATATTTGACATAAATTGTTGTTCTTTGGCCTCAGTAAAACAGAAAATCAAACGTTTAAAAGGTTAGGTTTTTGTTTTTGTTTTTTTTTTTCAAAAATATATATATATATTTTTTAGTTTGTTAGTATATAATTTAATTTAATTTGTAGTATATTTAGCTATAATGCAATGTTCAATGTTTACTAGGAAATATTCTATACGCATGCTGTGTTCACTATTTTAGAGTGTGCACAGTGGTTTATTATTAAGGTCTGTACATAACATGTCAGTGTAACATTCCGTTTGTGAACCATTTAAAAAAAAAAAAAAAATGGCAACGTCGCAAATAGCTGTCAAATATTTCGTTGTTTTCATTAATTTAAGAATATTACTGTATGAAAATATGAATGATCGCTCTATGGTTGAATAAAACATTAAATATGGATTGCAACAATTATCATAGGAACATGAAATTTTTAGGATTATGGAATTACTATCTTTTGAAAACTTTCCATCGAATTTTTCATGCGTTTTAACGTAATCTTATCATTTGAATGCCTAACCAACAAATATAAAACGAGACACTTCATTCAACCATAGAATGATAACGTCTTTTTTATTTCAGTAATATTGAGAAATTAATAAAAACAGCAAAACATTTGACAGCTACATGCGACGTTGCCAACTTTCGGAGTAACCCATCTTAATCCGTTCTTTAAACGTTTTTAAAAATAGACTAGATGCGTGGCTAGTAAATAACGCTTGATGAGAATATTTAGTGCAAAAAGATAGTGAAATATGTGCATATAACTCAAAGTGAATACAGTGAACATTTATTTAAAACTATATTAAAAGAACCGGCCAAGTGCGTGTCGGGCCACGCGCAAATTATAGGGTTCCGAAGTTGAGGATGCCCACATTACCTTTCTAAGACTTATTAGCATCTAGCTAGCCTGTGGTATGACGTGCCCGCCCGACGCCCCTGCCGCTCGAGAAAAATCATCATTATAAGTTGGTCGACTATTACTCGTAAGTTTGTACAGCCTACTTAGTTCTGATAGTTTTCCTTTCAACCACGTTATATATGCCACAACCGTGATTTTTTTCAGCTATCCAAATACCGCCATTTAGCTGGCAGGGGGGGGGGGACACATGACTCTAACAAAAAATAGCACTTTAAAGCTTAATATTTCACAAACGCATCACTTAATCAAAAAATGGTTTTAACAAACCCACAATATTTTTTAAGACCTATTCAATGATATGCCGCACCATGGGGTACGCAAGAAAAAAAAAAATACATCCCCACTTTACGAGTAGGGGAGGTACCCTATAAAAAAATATATTTCTAAATTTTATTCTACCACTTTGTCAGCGTAACTAATATGCATATTCATGCCAAATTACAGCTCTCTAGACCTAAGCATCTCCGAGCAATAGTGCGGACAGACGGACGGACGGACGGACGGACGGACGGACGGACGGACGGACGGACGGACGGACGGACGGACATGGCGAAACTATAAGGGTTCCTTGTGGACTTCGGAACCCTAAAAAGGACTATACTGAATATTGTGATATAGGCATATCAGCACCAGATTGCTGCTCGCCTATTATTCGAACAATAATAATAATAATAAAATGCGACGTACCTCGGGCACGAAGAGTAGCATGTCGTCATCGTGCACCGCTCGCACCGGCGACCCGGGGATGTTGATGGGCTGGGTGCTCATCCTGACGGACGGGCAGACGCCACACGTTAAGGATGAACTTCTTATTACATTTGGAGACAAGTAAGGTTAAATATGTCAAGCTGTTAAAGATGATATAACTTTGGCAAATGCAAGTTACAGGCTGCGGCACATAACTTGAGCGGTGAGCATGTGGTGACCGCTGTCTAATTAAATTTTAATGTATAGTATAATCATTGTAGCTGTCTTTGTTTATTTTTCTATGGCACTTTATTCCAGAACTAGTGGACCGTTGAATATTGCGATGTTTGTTATTGTTTATATCAAGTTAGTTCAGCGCCGCGCCGCGTGGAGTGCGCGCAGCCGTCGGGCGAGTTCGTGCGCCGTCGCCGCGCAGGCCTTCGGCCAACTTTAATGCGTTTTAACTTAGTCATTCTTTGTTAATTTGATAAATCAAAAAATACGTGTCTGATATTTTTTTATTACCTGACTGACTGACTAATTAGAATTTAGATGTCTTCACCCTGTCGTCATTCCTATTCTAGCTTAGTTGCAGTTTTACTCTACTCAACGCCGTGCCGCTGCGCACGCGCCGCTCGCGCTAACGGTTTATCCTTTCGCGACGCCGTATTTTCTATCCTGGTTTTATTATTCGCTTTGACTTTATTTCTGTTTCGTGCTTTGTACTCTTACTCTTCTCACTGTGTTTCTATCTGCTCTGAACTGTGTTCTTCTCACTTCCTTTGCTTTTGACTTTTATAGTGTTGCTTATTCTTGCTTTTGACATTATAGAGCTATATGTGGAAAGTGCTCGTTTTATTTAGCTTCTGCACACACCCACAAGTAAAAGTAGAGGGGATTTCTTCGCATGTTTGCGTCTGAAGGGCCAATAAGTGTGGGTGTACAACAAAGCGCTCCCTGCGTCCCGCGCCCCTCTGCCGATGAGACCTTATTTTTGGATTCTGCGCATCCGAGCCCACCGCTCAATATTCTGTGCCGATGCCTGTAACTACGTTGACAGACAGTTTCCTAAAGGTCAAGAACAAAATGCCTGTAACTGGCATGCTAGGAGGTGTATGATTATGGGGCGTCCACAAATTACGTAAGGTAATTTAGGCGATTTTTTGTTTCCCCTCTCCCCTTTGTGAGATATCGTTCTCGACCCCCTCCCTCCCCCAAAAATCTCACGTGAGATTTTTTCAAATACTTGTTTTTTTTGTATTTTGATCATTGTACTCAAGATTTTCTATAAATAGGCATAAAGACACCAAAACTTTACGCGACATCAGGGATAGATACTATAGATGGTTAAGAATTTAAAATTGCACACCTTTGTTAGGTTTATTATTAAACTAGCTTCTGCCCGCGACTTCGCCCGCGTGGAATTCGGTTATCGCGTTCCCACGGGAACTATGCGTTTTTCCGGGATAAAAAGTAGCCTATGGCCTTTCTCGGGACTTCAACTATCTCCATACCAAGTTTCATCCAAATCGGTCCAGCGGTTGAAGCGTGACAGACAGACAGACAGACAGAGTTACTTTCGCATTTATAATATTAGTATGGATGAATTTAATAAACCCGGCCTGTTACGCTGTTTTTTTCACAGAAAATAAATTACGTGATAGTTGCGGATACTCCTCTCTCCCCCGCGTGAGATTTGATGAGATTTTCCTCCCCCCCCCCCCTCCCAAATGAGTGGGCACCCCCTTAGCCGTGGGCGAGCACGTGGCCGTACCTTATGGGCTGCGAGGGGGGCTGCGGGGGCCCGATGCAGTGCGTCGCGGCGAGCGGCGCGCGCCTCTCGCCCGCCACCACCGAATCAGAGCTGCGCAATTAAAGAATACACGTAAACATTCTTCAATGGGGGCTATCGCGTGTGAATTTGCCACTAGAGGCGCTAGTGTCGCGAGAGGTCCAATAACATTCACTTTTCACTGGTTTTGGTGAGCTTCGTGACATAAATGATAGTTTCTTTAATTTACCTGTTGAAAAGTGATATCCTTCGTGAAATTATCACAAATATGGATTATTTGGTGATGAATGTTAACACTTTGAAAAAAAAAAAAACTTTTTTTCCGATCAAAACGGAACTGCAGAACATTGCGGCATAGCTACTCGATATGATCATAGTTATTTACAATTAATAAAATCAATGAGATTCAAGATTTAAGACTTTGTTTCGGCGCCGATCTTATAAAGTCGCCTTTGACAGCTATACCTCTGGACCTCAGTCAACAGTGGCGCCAACTGGTGAGCAAAGAAACGATAGTCCCCATTAAAAATGCTCTAGAGCTCCATTTGGAATTAAAAGATAATTAAATATTTAGTAAGAAATAATGCTACGTGTTGTACTCAACACTCTCGTGTGAAGCCGTGGTGGCCTAGTGGTTCGACCTACCGCCTCTCATGCAGAGGGTCGGGGGTTCGATTCCGGCTCGCACCTCTATGTTTACTTATGTGCGAAATTCAATTTAAATTAACCACTGTGCTTTTCGGTGAAGGAAAACGTCGTGAGGAAACCTGCACGCATCTGCGAATTAATTCAAAGATGTGTGTGTGAAGTCCCCGATCCGCACTGGGCCCACGTGGGGACTATAGCCCAAACCCTCTCATGATGAGGGCAGGCCTGTGCCCAGCAGTGGGACGCAAATAGGGTGTAGTAGTAGTTGTACTCACCTGGACTTGTGCAGGTCCTGCGTGTGCGGGGCCTGGGAGCCCGACGAGCCGCTCCGCGAGCGGCCCTCGCTGTCGGTCGCCTGGAATATGGACTGTAGTAGTAGTAGTTGTACTCACCTGGACTTGTGCAGGTCCTGCGTGTGCGGGGCCTGGGAGCCCGACGAGCCGCTCCGCGAGCGGCCCTCGCTGTCGGTCGCCTGGAATATGGACTGTAGTAGTAGTAGTTGTACTCACCTGGACTTGTGCAGGTCCTGCGTGTGCGGGGCCTGGGAGCCCGACGAGCCGCTCCGCGAGCGGCCCTCGCTGTCGGTCGCCTGGAATATGGACTGTAGTAGTAGTAGTTGTACTCACCTGGACTTGTGCAGGTCCTGCGTGTGCGGGGCCTGGGAGCCCGACGAGCCGCTCCGCGAGCGGCCCTCGCTGTCGGTCGCCTGGAATATGGACTGATTTTCTATTCGGGTTTTTTACGAAGTGTATTCGATGTCGTGTAGTGTTATTATTACCAATTGTTGCCGTCAACACTTCGATCCATTTCAATATTGAATTTGCAGTTCAATTCAATTCAATCATTTATTCAGCAAATTGGCCACATAGGGGCACTTTTACACGTCAGAAAAAGAATTTACCAGCGCTTCCTAGACCCATTGCTTGAGAAGAAGCGCCACAACAAACTCAAGCAGAAGGTGAAGTGAATCAATGTGTAGTGTTGTCAATGTTGTGCAGTGTTGCCGATTAGTGTAATAGTCATCACTGTTATGTATATCTATCTTATTTCTAGACTAGCTTTTCCCCGCAACTTCGTATGCGCAGAAATATTAAAAAATAAAATCCCGATTTTTCCCGTTCCCGTGGGAATTTTGCAAAATCCTTTCTTAGCGGTTGCCTACGTCATAACATCTACCTGCATGCCAAATTTCAGCCCGATCCGTCCAGTGGTTTGGGCTGTGCGTTGATAGATTACTATGTCAGTCAGTCACCTTTGAGTTTTATATATTTAGATTTGGGGTCTTTACGCATACACGTCGAGCCTTTGGGAATGTTTACGTATCTATCTAACCCGCGTCAATATCAATATTGTATAATGTCACCAATATTGTGCAGTGTCAGAATAACATCGCCACAATCTAAATAGGGGTAGTATTGGTGTATTTGTTTATTGAAAGCTGAACTGACCACGTTGTGCCGCGAGTCGCCGAGCCCGCTGGAGGCCGACGAAGCCGAGGCCGGCGCCGACGGCGGGGCCAGCAGCGCCACGATCTCTTGCAACGTGGACTCGGGTTGGTTCTCCCAGCCCATCTGCCGAAAGACGGTAGGGTACAGTGGCGGACTAAGCCTGTCGGGGGCCCGGCGCGGAAAATCTAAATGGGGCCCCCCTCCTTGCCTGTGTAGATGTGAGGATGGTGTATGTTAGGCTCCCGTGCACTATAATAATAATACTGACTACTCGTAAGTGCCAGACACATTTAGTTGAAATTTCTTCGCTTACCATCACGTGGCCTGCGTGCTCGTTTGCATTTATACATCCATACTTATAATATTATAAATGCGAAGCGAAAGTAACTTTGACCCTCTGTTGCGTCTTCACGCTCAAATCGCTTCACCAATTTAGATGAAATTTCGTATCGATGGAGATAATTCTAGTCCTGATGAAGGAAATAGGCATAGCCTAATTTTTATCCCGAAAAAGTATCTAGTTTCCACGGGAACGCGAGCGCTACAACCTAATCCTACGCGGACAAGTCGTGGACAGAAACTAGTCCATTTTCTAATATTATAAATGCGAAAGTAACTCTGTCTGTTACCTCTTCACACTTCAACCTCTGGTCCGATTTAGATGAAATCCGGTATGGAGATAGTTCTAGTCTAGTCTAGTCTAGTCAGTAACCTTGTCGTTTGAAAGTATGGAGTAGTAAGCGCGAAATCCAGTAGTTCTGATTTTATGCAGCTTGTTTAGGTTGTTGGCCTTATGTATAATCCAAGTTTGTGACCTCGAGCGCCGAACGCAACTTTGTCAAAAATAAAAAACAAGAGAAACTTTCGGCTGCTTTTCAGATTTTGGCGATTTTTATCACAAAGGACTAGTTTTTGATACTACCTTCTCAGGAAGTTTTTAAAGAAGACTAAATTTGCTTCGATATGAGAATAGAACCGTCTCTGTGTACCCAATAGCTTCTGAGATAAATCTTTTCAGAATTCATATTTTTTCTGAACTTCGCAATATTTTAGGAGTCACTAACAGCTGTAGCAGGATGTGTTTCCAATTACCTGCCTTCAAAAGCTAGTAGGATATAAAAACGCTACAGGTGGCTCCAATTCGTGACTCCACACGAGCAACACTACCACAATCCGTCGAAGGTAATTGGAAAAACATTCCGATAGAGTTGTTCGATGACTTCTAAAATATTGCGATGTTCTGAAATATTATGAATTCTGAAAAGCTTTATCTCAGAAACTATTGGGTACACAGAGACGGTTCTAGTCTCATATTATAGCAAATTTAGTCTTCTTTAAAAACTTTCTGAGAATGTTGTATCAAAAACTAGTCTTTTAGGGTCAAAATCGCCAAAATCGGAAAAATATCCGATTTTCTCTAACTAAAAGTCTTCATTAAAATCGTCCTGAAAAGGTGGTATCAAAAACTAGTTCATTAGGGTCAAAATCGCCAACATCTGAAAAGCAGTCGAAATTTTCAGTTTTTTTTGACAAAGTTGCGTTTGGAGCTCGAGGTCACAAACTTGGATTATACATTAGGCCAACATCATAAACAAGTCTGCAAAAATCAGAACTACCGGATTTGACGCACATGCTGATGTACTGTTACTGGATTAATTTACGTATTTATCATTATATTCCCACGGAGTCCATATTATGCGCTTAACACGGTACCGCGAGCTTTGGACTTATTACTAATAGCCTTAGATTATGACGATTTTTTTCCTTTGTTTCCGAAAAAATCAAGTGCAGAGTTGGAAATGTTGGGATGTTTTACCAATAACTAAGTTTCTATGGAATGGACTGTGGGTGGGGGCTCCTCACGTCAACTAGGTCGAAACCAGGACATTGGCCTAACAATAGGGTGGCAGTGGCGCGTGGCAGAACGGGCAAAATACCCTAACTCTAGTGAATGAGCCTGAGCTGAGGGGGCCCCGGCCCAAGAGGCCGCGAAGAAAGAAAGTCCAAAAATTTCAGTTGTGCAATTTTGTAAATTAACGGGGCTGGGGCCCTATAGGTACGCAAGATTCGCATCAGGGCCTCGAGCGTGAGGTGGTACAGTTATGCCGCTGCCTGGTCGAAATCATTTTTTCAAGATTTTTTGCCTTAAGTACTATATTATTTGGTGATTTGGGGCCCCCCTAGGACCGGGGGCCCGGGGCGGACCGCCCCCGCCGCCCCCCCCTTAGTCCGCCACTGGTAGGGTACACTCTGATTTACCACTTCATTGATATTTTGTCGACCTGCAGAGCTGAAGACGATCGCATTTTCGTAGATGCTACAGAACTCATATGAATTATGTAGAGTCTGTGAATCAACCTTGACTCAGCCTAGTCAGTCAAGCAGAGGCAGTTCTGCGATTAATGATTCCTAGTGAGGCCTAGTGGTTCGACCTACCGCTCTCATGCAGAGGGTCGGGGGTTCGATCCCGGCTCGCACCTCTAAGTTTACTTATGTGCGAAATTTAATCTGAATCTACCACTTAGCTTTTCGGTGAAGGAAAACATCGTGAGGAAACCTGCACGCATCTGCGAAGTAATTCAAAGATGTGTGTGAAGTCCCCAATCCGCAGTGGGCTAGCGTGGGGACTATAGCCCAAACCCTCTCGTGGTGAGAGGAGGCCTGTGCCCAGCAGTGGGACGCAAATAGGCTGTAGTAGTAGTATAGGGCGCACCTGGTTCTGCACGCGCAGCAGCCACGACACGTCGCCCGAGGGCGAGCGCACGTAGATCTCGGCCCAGTCGGCGCACCAGCACGGGCACGCGCCCGCCGCGGCCAGAGAGCCTGCGCGAGACGCTGCCTCTTCCGTATCCTGCACACGAACGGAACATTCACCACAAATCAGTCAGAAGAAGTGACCACGTAGATCACGTAAGGTCCAACGGATATACGGATCTCTAATAGTAAGTTGAAATTTAGTACGTATGTCATTGACCATATAAAAGTATGGGATTTGAGTTCGGTGTGTCAGTCAGCGATAATGAAACAATGATACGAAACGAACATGTCAGTATGGCCGTGTTGATTCGAAGACGAACAACATATCACTGTCAGTATGGCCGTGATGATTTGAGGACGAACAACATGACAGTATAGCCGTATTGATTCGAATATGAATAACAATGTCAGTATGGCTATGTTGATTCGATGACGAACAACATGTCAGTATGGCCGTGTTGATTCGAGGACGAACAACATGTCAGTATGGCCGTGTTGATTCGAGGACGAACAACATGTCAGTATGGCCGTGTTGATTCGAGGACGAACAACATGTCAGTATGGCCGTGTTGATTCGAGGACGAATAACAATTAACATGACAGTATGGCTGTGCTGGTTCGAGGACGAACAACATGACAGTATGGCTGTGCTGATTCGAGGACGAACAACATGTCAGTATGGCCGTGTTGATTCGAGGATACATTTTGATATATTTTGTAAACAATACGTATTTAGCCTGGGTTGCAACAAGAAGTTAACGTCCGTTAAATGTAACGTGAGATTTTCAGATTTAGGGTGGGTTGATTCAAGCATAGTTGACGGACTCCTGGTCGTTAAATATGGCCGCCGAGCTGTCAATGCATACAGAAACGTCATTTTGTCCCATAGTAAAATATATAACGTAAACTTTAACGGACGGTTTGAATCAACCCACCCTTAATAACCTAACAATCTTAAATGGGAAGTTGCTTACCACTTCTTTTGAGATCTTTTCGAAACGCTGAGTGAAATTGTTGAGAGCTTCTACTACAGGATTGTACTCCGCAGAATTTTGCCTGTAAACGATAAAAAAATGATTACAGTTAAACCGAGATCTGTCAAAATTCGCATACAACATCCGAGGATTCTTAATTTCTTTTTTTTTAATTATAGTAAGAAAATTGGGAACCAGTTTGAAAATTGTGCAAATTAATGAATCAGTGATGAATATTTTTGAGTTAAAAATGGGCTACAAATCGCGAATGTACTATTAGTTTACTACAGATAAAAATATTTTCAAACATTGCCTCTACTCATACTCTAATAAATACGGGTAATGAAAATGTTAAAAATTGTTAAAAGTTATTTATGAAGCTGTTTTAAAATCAAAGTTTTCTCGATATTTATACATATATTGAAGACCTTAATTTTACATTTTTAGATAACGATAAACTTTGATTCGAAATGAATAAGATGTGCAATAATAAACAATTTTAAATGGCGTTATTATTTCCCTAATTGTGCTAATCAACGAAAAAGTATAAACTCAGCGAGCCAGCAGTCAGGTTGTTTATAACTCTGCACTACAAAAGCGATGTGTGTGGCAGCGAGCAGCAGGAAGACAGATATATTTCTTGGCACATTCATAAGCACAACCTAATCTAAGCTATGCACGACACAAATTAAAAGGCGCGCGGCGAAGCACTTAAGCCGTTGACGCAGTGTCTATTATTGCTTAATCCGCACGCCTTCTAAATTGCGTAAACCTGTACGTAAACTAAAACAGAACATAACTTAACTTGGGATATAAACACAAGACTGTGACTGCGACTTGGTGCGAAGATAATTCAGTGATCGGTTATTTGGATTAGACACGGGGTGAACGACCTCAATCATTATGTTAGTATGGATATGGCCCCGGGAATCCAGGCTTTATGTTGTTAGAAAAGGCAAAAAAATACAATGTGTTTATTTTATTACACTTTAAAACATCTAAGTAGCTGATAGACACGCGTACTTACTCGACGTTCTTTTGTCCAAATCGAACAAATGAGCACAAGTGTTCACACTGACAGCTCATTTGCTGCCACCAAAGCGGCACATTTTGTACCGTATAAAAGTTCGGCGAGTAAGTACGCGTGTCTATCAGCTAATTTATGGTTACTACAATGTCAATGTCAAGATTTTAAAGTATTTTTTCCATCATGACAGATATATAAGCTAATACTTTGTGGAGGTTTTAATATTTTTTGCTTAAAATAATGTGTAGAGATTAGGAAAAGAATAGAAGTTTTTGTCTCAACTGGTTGCCATGTACGTAAGAGTAAAAAATCCCTTACAGACAATTTAAATTGTTTTATTTTTGAACGATTTGTTCGGTATCGCGGGAAACTGTCGTATCTATATTAACTTTTCTACTTGATATTCCGCGAGGGAGAATCCAAAAATCCGATCACTGTAATAATTATTTAAGCAAAAAACTGCGACGCGAATGTTGCAATGAGATGTTTTTTATCCTCCACGGTTAAAGTGACCACTTTCAAATGGTTCACAAGTTTTTAAGTTGCGTTGCGATAGCTTGTAATTGCTAAAGTCAGCAGTAGCAGTAGCTAGGCAGTTAAGAGCTTAAAATAAAGTACACACTCTTCATCTCTCTTGACAATAAACGGTGTGTGGACCATCTTGAGCTCTCTGGCAGCTAAGCTCAGCATATTTTGCTGTTGAGTAGAGATCTTCTACTATCTAAAGTCCCGCGCCTTCACATTTCAAAACGCTTCAATTTTTTTTAATTATTGTTTAAAAAGCACCACCAACACTCAACGCATAGTTGATGGCTGTCTCAGCACGCACACATGTGTTGAGAGTGTTGGTGGTGCTTTTTAAATACATTGAAGCGTTTTGAAATGTGAAGGTGCGGGACTTTAGATAGTAGAAGATCTCTACTACGCAACGACGCATCGCAGTTTCATGTTGAGTCCCTTAAAAGCTCAAAGGCAAGGGTATTCTGACACCTGGAGCAGTGTCCGCTGGAGGGCTCGGGGCGCGCGTCCGTGGACAGCGAGCTGGAGGCCGACGTGTCCGAGCGGCTGTGCTGCAGCGAGAACTTGCTGTAGCTGCCACATGCCACGCCACGTCACCACACGCACACCACGCCACTTACAACGATACTCAAACGTAAACGTACTGCTATTCCTAAGGAGACTATGTCATGATATCAGCCGAAAGCCGTCCACCGCTGTAGGCCTATGCGTTTTATTCGGGTGAACTACTACTACAGTCTATTTGCGTCCCACTGCTGGGCACAGGCCTCCTCTCATCACGAGAGGGTTTGGGCTTCAGTCCCCTCGCGGGCCCAGTGCGGATTGGGGACTTCAAACACATCTTTGAATTACTTCGCAGATGCGTTGCAGGTTTCCTCACGATGTTTTCCTTCACCGTAAAGCTCAGTGGTAAATTCAAATTGAATTTCGCACATAAGTAAACTTAGAGGTGCGAGCCGGAATCGAACCCGCGACCCTCTGCATGAGAGGCGGTTGGTCGAACCACTAGGCCACCACGTCTTCCAAAATTCGGGTGAACACTACAATCTAAAATAATAAATTTAAGTTTAATAAAAAGTACGTTTGAGTAAAGTTGTATTTGACAAAGAAGTAGACGCAGACTTTTAATCGTGGTTACAACCTGACGTTGTGCGGTCGGGAGAGAACTAACATTTGTGGCGAATAATTGTTGACAATGTTTTGGCACGCGAGGTACATACATACACTCTCAAGTTCTATCTCGATTAAAGTTCTGCGGAAGTAGATAAATATGAAGTCCATATTAAACTGAATAGCCTTTGGACAGTCGATCTAAAATTCAATAATCAAGCCAAGTAAAAACATTTGCCAAAGGTTCATTTAATACGGGCTTGCATAGTATTAAAAGCAAACAGGGTGAAGTAAACATTGTTAGTACGCCAATATTTAGTAGTTAGTTACTGAAGCTCAAACACACACGTTGCCAATATATTATCAGCGAAGAGTATTTTGTCAATGATTCGCGGTGCTTAAAGCTTTTAGTATAATTTGAAAAAAAAAACCACACACCAACCACACCAGCTGGCTATCGAAGTAGAATCACTAATACTATATGTATATCTCTGGACGAATGGACAGACATGTTCGTTTTGTACTTGTAATTAACATTCACAAATTTGCGTGCTGCAAATACAAACAATAAGTTCGTGTTTGGAGCACGCAAACGCTCCAAACACAAACAAGTGTTCTTTAGACGAAAGGTGTCACGGCGTTCCAGGTTGTCGTGAAAAATTTAGAGTCAAACAAGTATCGAGACCCTTAAGTTAAATTCAATAAACTTGATTTTGCGACCACCATAGAAGTAGTCCTTATAACATAATAGACCGGAAGATGCTGACATAGAATTCCGAACCATTTGTACTAGGCTGGCGAGTCTACAGGGGTATAATTACGTAATGACGAAAAGGAAAATCATGGTCATAGCGCCAGTACCGGGGGGCCAATCGCGTGAGCGTTAATCGAACGTGTCGTATAAATTACGAAAGTCGAACGATTTGTACCACTAAAAATCTTGTATTTTCCGATAGTCGATGAAAAACAAAGTAGGCGATCGCGTAATGCCATACTTCTCCGGCGCGGCCTACATCCCGCCATACCGACGAAAACATGTTAATTAAAAACCAAAAATTGAACCATTTGTACCAGGCTAATTTTTGCACGGATAATCGTCGTCGAGTAGCCATTCACGAAAATCACCATGCCATACTTTTCCGACGGGGCCAAATAGTCGCCATACCGCTCCAAAGATGAATTTTTATTTTATTTTGTAAAACGATTTGTACCACCCTATACTTTTTTTTTCTCGTTCTTTGTATGATCATAAATAGAAGTCTGATAATGCCATACCTGTAGGAGGCGGCCTGTGTGTACAAATTTTTTTAGAAATTGTAAGATTTTATGCCTAATTAGAACGATTTGTACCAGTATGGCACTATTATTTTCCGTAAGTGTGAGGTTCAAAGAACATAAATACAAAATTTCAAACAAGTATGTGGCGGCCATGTTGTTTTATATCCAGATGTTATGTTGAATAATATACTATTATCGTCTATATAGGCACATATAACTTTTCCGTTACTGGCTGACTGATAAGAGCGCACAACCGAAGAATTTGGAGTGTATGTTAAAACAGGACACTAAAACATTTTAATATTTAAGTCGGCCCGGTGAACTTCGTTTCACCATGGATTCCAATACCCGTTCCTTTAGACTTTCTCGATTATTTTAACGAACTGATTAGGGAAGGGCAATGATGTCATACTGTACCAAATTTTACCCTCAAAACGTGTCGAAAAAACGAGTTTTTCAAGTATGACACCACTTTTTTCCTATACTAGAAGTATGGCAAACATAATAACGGTCACATTGTATCATATACTTTTCAAAAATACAAATGCCATACTGGTACAATTCGTTAAAAAAAAAACTTTGCTCAATTATGAGAGTCTTCCGCCCCATTGGGTACAATATGGGATATTATTTTAGGTCGGATTGTATCCAAAGGAACAGAATATCATGATGACATGCTGTAAACAATCATTTTACGTATTGTACAGTCGCATTTTGAAACCGTTTCGAATAAATAAGTTTTTCGAGTATGGCAACACTTTTTCTCCCTACTAGAAGTATGGCAAACTATAATAACGGTCAGATTGAATAATATATTTTCCAAAAATTAAAATGCCATACTGGTACAAATCGTTCTGCAAGATTAAAAAAAAATACATCTTTGGAGCGGTATGGCGGCCATTTGGCCCCGTCGGAAAAGTATGGCATAGTGATTTTCGTGAATGGCTACTCGACGATGATTATCCGTGCAAAAATTAGCCTGGTACAAATGGTTCAATTTTTGGTTTTTAATTATCATGTTTTCGTCGGTATGGCGGGATGTAGGCCGCGCCGGAGAAGTATGGCATTACGCGATCGTCTACTTCGTTTTTCATCGACTATCGGAAAATACAAGATTTTTTGTGGTACAAATCGTTCGACTTTCGTAATTTATGCGACACGTTCGATTAACGCTCACGCGATTGGGCCCCCGGTACTGGCGCTATGACCATGATTTTCCTTTTCGTCATTACGTAATTATACCCCTGTAGAGTCACCAGCCTGGTACAAATGGTTCGGAATTCTATGTCAGCATCTTCCGGTCTATAAGCCAAACGCCAATCGCGAAAATCGTCACATCTTTAATTATTTGGATGTTATTATGGACCATTTTGCCCAAAAAGAAGCATCCAGAACATTCAGAGAAAGAACATACACAGATCAGTGGAAGAAGGTAAGCATTAAGCAGTGCGAAGTCACGCTTCCGTTGACAATGAAGTGTATTATTTTTTTTTGTAACATTGATCTGTTCGTGAGACAGTTATGGAATAATTATGTAATTTGTTTACTACAGCAGTGATATAAATTTACTCGATTTCTAAATCATACGTTATTCAAGTATTTTATTTGTAGTATGGGTTGATAAGCGTTTGTCCCTATTGGACAGGACAAATATAAATTTTATTAAAGCACCGCTCATGTTGTAGGGATGATAAAATAAATTGATTTCTAAGTTTTAATTGTGTGAATGCAATAGGGACTTACCGTTTGATTTCAGGATTCTGCGCCGTCACTTGCAATTGGTTCGCAGCGTCATTCAATTGTACCTTTGGAAACAATATTACAATTATATCATTACAATTTGCAAAACTGCATACATATAAACTTGCGTGATCACTAGTTTCTGACAAGTCATCGTCTGCTACGGGACCTACTTGCGATGTGAAAGGTACAGTCGACTACGTCAATGTATCTATCTATACTATAATAAAGAGCAGAACCCGGCGTGTATGTACATAGAAAGAAAAGTTCAAAAAAGGAACGGGGGGTCTAAAGATGTATGGTAGACCACAAAACAGCGATTTTTAGAAATTTGTTAGAGTTTCTTTCTGTTTGTTAGAGTTAATCTCCGAAACTATTGAACCGATTTGAATGCAGTTTTCAAGGGTAGATAGAGCATCATTTGGAGCGACATATATGTAGGAAAGAAAAGTTATCGGCAATTTTATATTCCACGCGTACGAAGTCGCGGGCAGAAGCTAGTATATAATATACAAACACACTTTTTCACCTTACTCCGCCGTTGTAATAAGCTACAAAAATGTATACATATGAACGCGACTGTACTCTGTAGCCATGTCACTCTTATTATCAGTGTGTTGAGCCGATGCGCACGTTGCGGATGATTTTATGCAAGTCGATTAGGAGCGGTTAGGTATTGCCAGAATTCGCTCCTATTTACTAACTGTCTGCGCTGCGAAGCTCTGAACGAATATGCGATAAATAATGTGACAGAGTACGAGAAGTTTCTTTAGTAAGCGGATAGCTCTCCACACGGCTCCGAACGAGGACGTCATAGAATGTGAGTGTCGCAGTGTACACGGCGTAGAGATTTTCTACTATTTAAAGCCCCGCGCCTTCACACTTCAAAACGCTTCAATGTGTTTAAAAAGCACCACCAACACTCTCGACGCATAGTTGATGGCTGGCTCAGCACGCACACATGTGTTGAGAGTGTTGGTGGTGCTTTAGATAGTAGAAGATCTGTAGCCAGCGCGGTGAGGTCGGACCTGCGGGGCGCTGGGCGGAGGCGGCTCGTCGGGCGCCGGCGGCAGCGGCGGCAGCGGGCTCGCCATGCTGTCCACGTGCTGACGGCACAGCGCCGCACACCTGGAACAAATTATATATTATAATATACATATATTAATAGTACATTACAGACCTAGGGTGGTGAATTCGTAACTGTTCCAGATCGCAGGTTTCTGTGGCCCGAACCGAAGGTGAGGGCCATAAATATGCGATCTGGGGCTTTTTACCACCCGTGGTTTGTCAAAAGTTTTACGTCTTGCCTTGGCCAAGAAGTGAGATTTTCTCTCCGCGTAGCGGGCAGAAAATCCTACTTTATGGCCAAGGGTGATGTAAATAAATAAAATCTATACTATAATAAAAGAGTAGAACCCGGCGTGTCTGTACATAGAAAGAAAAGTTCAAAAAATAATTAATCAATAATTATTCAATTTATTTATTTATTACATTTTAGTTTTTGTATAGCGCTCCGTGGGTCACCTAGGTGTTGGCTGAAAATCAGCGCTGCAGGTGTTTGCCACGTCAGCATTTATGCTGAGCCAGCAACCTCTCCGCTGCCGTGAAGACACACACACACACTTGTTCCTATGTTTTTCTTTTTTTTGTGTTGTCGTGTTTGCACTATTATTTTTGTGATTTTTTTGTGTATTTTTTTTTTGCTGTAAACTGTGTCTTCTGTGCAGCGAATAAATGTCTTTCTTCTTCTTCTTAAAATGGAACGGGGGGTCTAAAGATGTATGGTAGACCACAAAACAGCGATTTTTAGAAATCTTTTCTGTCTGTCTGTCTGTTTGCTAGCGTTAATCTCCGAAACTACTGAACCGATTTGAATGCAGTTTTCAAGGGTAGATAGAACATTATTTGGAGCAACATATAAGCTATGTTTGATTACTGATTAAGTAAGTAAGTAACACTTTATTGCACAGAAAAAAACACACAAATACAATTATCAATACAGAAAAGAGACACATGTACAAAGGTGAGCTTATCCCTACAAGGAATTTCTTCCAGCTAACCTTTGAGTAGTGGAGAGGAAACATGTACACGAGTAGACAAATAAGTATGTACAGAAAAATAAAGGAGAATCTAAATATACTTATTTATATTATATTATAATACATAGACTACATAATACTATAGTAAATTATAAAATACATAAACTAAACTATATAAAAGTAATATAATTAGGAATTCGAGTAATTTATTTATTTTAGGAATAAGTAATTTATTTTAGGAATGTTGATTAAAATCCGATGTCGGAAAGAAAAGTTATCGGCAATATTATATTCCACGCAGACGAAGTCGCGGGGCGCAACTAGTATAAAATAAACCTGTTTCGAAAGAGCGCATTATTATTGACTAATTATTAAAAACCGGCCAAGTGCGTGTCGGGCCACGCGCAAATTATAGGGTTCCGAAGTTGACGATGCCCACAGTACCTTTCTAAGACTTATTAGCATCTAGCTAGCCTGTGGTATGACGTGCCCGCCCGACGCCCCTGCCGCTCGAGAAAAATCATTGGTTTTTTAATCATTTCATAAGTCGACTAATGACTCGTAAATTTGTACAGCCTACTTAGCTGTGATAGTTTTCCTTTCAACTACGTTATATACGCCATAACCGTGATTTTTTTCAGCCATCCAAATACCACCATTTAGCTGGCAGGGGGGGGGGGGACACGTGAATCTAACAAAAAATAGCAGTTTAAAGCTTAATATTTGACAAACGCATCACTTAATCGAAAAATGGTTTTAACAAACCCACAATATTTTTTCAAGACCTATTCAATGATATGCCACAACATGGGGTACGCAAGAAAAAAAAATTACATCCCCGCTTTACCAGTAGGGGAGGTACCCTATAAAAAAATATATTTCAAAATGTTATTGTACCACTTTGTCACCGTAACTAATATGTATATTCATGCCAAATTACAGCTTTCTAGAACTAAGCATCTCCGAGCAATAGTGCGGACAGACGGACGGACATGGCGAAACTATAAGGGTTCCTAGTGGACTTCGGAACCCTAAAAATCAAACACTACTAAACGTGTGTCTCACGCTGCATTTAGAAGTTTACGAGTACATACAAGGGACCGCGTGAAACCCGCGTGTATTAAAAGGAACAACAATGTGCGGCTCTAATAATAATTTATTTATCAACCAAGATCCATTGGTTAAAAAAATATACATTGTCTAAGCTAACCTATTCTATTTTTCAATAATTAAAATAAATAAATTAAAACAAAATTTAAATTATTAAAATGGAAATTATTACAAAATATTTCTTAAAGCTCTCTTTCTCTAAGCCCGAAGAGGTTTTTCTTACTTCAGCTTTACAAAACTTCGCCCTCATATCATGAAACACTTCTTCAAAGTGACATAAACATAGACATTTATTTCTCAATATCAAATTACAGCATATTTTATTTACATGTCAAAATAAGAGAATTTCACATTGAGATCGTCAGAAAGAATACAAAAAAAAAAAAACAAAAACAGAAATAAAATGTTTCACCGTTAGGATCGTCGTATTTATTACTTTTTTTTTAGAATAATAAATTTTAATTTTATAATTTAAAGGAAATGTTTATTTTTGGAGTGGGAAATTATTTGTTATAATTCTAGGTGTCCGAAGAGAAGGGCATACGAAGAGTGAAGTTTACCTGTCGCACATGCCCTGTTTGAGCGAGTTGACGGCGCAGCCGGCCGTGGTGATGGTCACCAGCTTGTGCCCCACCAGCCACGTCATGGACGTGCCCCCGGAGAACATCCACTCGGCCGCTTCGCTCCTGCGAAATAAACGTCACCACTCAGATCGAGAAAAAAGTTAAATAAAGCTGTGTTAATTCCTATTTCAATTTGAATTTACCACTGAGTTTTTCGGTGAAGGAAAACATCGTGAGGAAACCTACATGTATCTGCGAAGTCGTTTAAAGATGTGTGTGAAGGCCCCAATCCGCACTGGGCCCGCGTGGGGACTATAGCCCAATCCTCTCGTGATGAGAGGAGGCCTGTGCCCAGCTGTGGGACGCAAATAGGCTGTAGTATTAGTAGTAATTCCTATTTCGGATCAGGATCGGAATGCATGTGTACTATTTTGAGTGTCTGAGTAGTTTGAGTTTCGGGGGAGTGTTTTTGTTAGTGTACATTTATCATTGTTCGTAGAGTTGTCCGAGGGGCTATAAAGAACTTCTAGCTCGATGGATGGAATGACGACCTAGTGAAGATCTTCGCCGGAGATGTTGCGAAATGAGTGCCGTTGTTCAGCTGACGACATGCGGATAGTGAGGGGTACCTGTGCGGCTTGACGCCGTGCGGATAGTGAGGGGTACCTGTGCGGCTTGACGCCGTGCGGATAGTGAGGGGTACCTGTGCGGCTTGACGCCGTGCGGATAGTGAGGGGTACCTGTGCGGCTTGACGCCGTGCGGATAGTGAGGGGTACCTGTGCGGCTTGACGCCGTGCGGATAGTGAGGGGTACCTGTGCGGCTTGACGCCGTGCGGATAGTGAGGGGTACCTGTGCGGCTTGACGCCGTGCGGATAGTGAGGGGTACCTGTGCGGCTTGACGCCGTGCGGGTAGTGAGGGGTACCTGTGCGGCTTGACGCCGTGCGGGTAGTGAGGGGTACCTGTGCGGCTTGACGCCGTGCGGATAGTGAGGGGTACCTGTGCGGCTTGACGCCGTGCGGATAGTGAGGGGTACCTGTGCGGCTTGACGCCGTGCGGGTAGTGAGGGGTACCTGTGCGGCTTGACGCCGTGCGGATAGTGAGGGGTACCTGTGCGGCTTGACGCCGTGCGGGTAGTGAGGGGTACCTGTGCGGCTTGACGCCGTGCGGGTAGTGAGGGGTACCTGTGCGGCTTGACGCCGTGCGGGTAGTGAGGGGTACCTGTGCGGCTTGACGCCGTGCGGATAGTGAGGGGTACCTGTGCGGCTTGACGCCGTGCGGGTAGTGAGGGGTACCTGTGCGGCTTGACGCCGTGCGGGTAGTGAGGGGTACCTGTGCGGCTTGACGCCGTGCGGATAGTGAGGGGTACCTGTGCGGCTTGACGCCGTGCGGATAGTGAGGGGTACCTGTGCGGCTTGACGCCGTGCGGATAGTGAGGGGTACCTGTGCGGCTTGACGCCGTGCGGATAGTGAGGGGTACCTGTGCGGCTTGACGCCGTGCGGATAGTGAGGGGTACCTGTGCGGCTTGACGCCGTGCGGATAGTGAGGGGTACCTGTGCGGCTTGACGCCGTGCGGATAGTGAGGGGTACCTGTGCGGCTTGACGCCGTGCGGATAGTGAGGGGTACCTGTGCGGCTTGACGCCGTGCGGATAGTGAGGGGTACCTGTGCGGCTTGACGCCGTGCGGATAGTGAGGGGTACCTGTGCGGCTTGACGCCGTGCGGATAGTGAGGGGTACCTGTGCGGCTTGACGCCGTGCGGATAGTGAGGGGTACCTGTGCGGCTTGACGCCGTGCGGATAGTGAGGGGTACCTGTGCGCCTTGACGCCGTGCGGATAGTGAGGGGTACCTGTGCGGCTTGACGCCGTGCGGGTAGTGAGGGGTACCTGTGCGGCTTGACGCCGTGCGGGTAGTGAGGGGTACCTGTGCGGCTTGACGCTGCAGGGCGAGGCGGTGTACCGCGCCAGCAGGTCGACGCAGGTCTCGGTGAGCTCCACGTGGAAGGCGGCCGAGGCCGACGCCGTGCCGCCCGGCGCCGCGGCGCCCCGCGACCCGCTGCCTCCCGGCAGCGGCGTGGAAGACACTCCTCGAGAACCCTACATAAGTGCATTACGTTGCAAATTTTCCGTTTAAATGCTCTATGCAAGTGAGCAGAGCAGTGTTTTAATCCCAGTTTAAAAAGGTTTGTTAACCGCACCCTAGACTACAACCTTAAACGACCTTAGTTCGTTATTACACTGTTCACTATAGTGTATTGAAATAGTACATTACAGACCTAGGGTGGTGAATTCGTAAATGTCCCAGATCACAGGTTTCTGCGATGCGACGATATATGCGATCTGGGGCTTTACGAATTACCGCCCGTGGTTTGTCAAAAGTTTTACGCCTTGCCTTGGCCAAGAAGTGAGATTTTCTCTCCGCGTAGCGAGCAGAAAATCCCACTTTATGGCCAAGGGTGATGTAAATATCCTTACCAAACTAGAGCTGCGTTTTCTATTGGAAGAGTCTTCATTAGCAGGCGGTGCGGCTTGGACTTTGTGCAACTGCTCTTCGAATGGCATTATGATGTAATTGTGTAAGCCCTGCATAAAAATGTACAATTTCAATAATACATAAATAAACGATACACAACAAAAAACAATCGAACGATAGGAATATTTAAGTATAAAGCTATCACTGCCACTACTCACATGGATAATAAACCGTACAAAGTTGCGACGGTAGGACAGTCGGCACTTGAGGAACCACGCCGCCACCACGTGGTGTGCCAGCGACACCACGTAGTGGTTGTAGCGGGACGGATTCGTGTACGGCAGTAATATCGCGAACACGGACATGTACTGGTCTTCCACGAACGATGCGAACACTCGGGGCAGTCGCGTCAGCGCTGGAAATATACACATCGGAAATATAGAGGAGCCAAAACACACTAATATACGGGATGGAAAAAAAATGAGCGTAAAGGACGTAAAAAGTTCATTTATTTAATTTTAGACAGGCAGCAATTCGCTAATGCGTCTAAATCATATTTTCACTGTTAGAGTTCATGTTAGTAATTG
>OZ020282.1:339972-367348 GCA_963971205.1 Aethes cnicana
GATTCAATATCGTCCAGAATATACAAATTTAAGACTTAACGAAGCCGCTGTGAAATCAATATGTAAAATTAATTAGTAGACAGATTTTAATACAGCTAGTCGATTTGACCTCAATACTTTTACTTGTGTTGAAAATTGATGAATAGTGATTGAAATTTAATTTACTTTTTTGTCTATAGAGGGCGCTTTAACCCGTCACGCGTCCAGCCTCTCCTGGGCAAGTGTCCCGTACGCGTCCCCATACAACGTGAAAAAACCCGATTTCTCGCAGATAATCGAAATTGTACCTACCTTAACTTTCATTAAATATTGTGTGTTATATATCATTAGAAAGGTTATTAAATTCTATATTCAAAATTTTAGAGTGCAATGAAGTCACTTACTTGTAACGAGAAATATATTTTTTTCTTTGTTTCAAATTGATGTTTTTTTTTTCCGCCACTTACATTCCAGAACACAAAACACTAAATTTATAACCAAATGTCACCTTGCACATACACTAAATTGAAGCTTGGATGTTTATGAATCGATTTTACATTACTTTGCTATCACATAACACATATTTACTTCACAATGACTATTTATTTACGCAACAACAACTACCAACCGCTCGCGCAACGGCCGCCGGCTCGAACTGTCAAAACGGTGGCCCCCGAGTAACGTCCGCAAACAAAATTTTGATGAACGTAGGTAATCTTTTTTGTGTGTTTTTTTTTATCATTGTAGTATTACGCAAATAAAACGTATCGTAACGTATACATCCTGATCCTTACTTCCTTACTAATATTATAATTGTAAAAGTGTGTTTGTTTGTCCTTCCTTCACGTCTGAACTGAACGACTGAACCGATTTATCTGAAATTTGGTATGTAGTATGAGACCCTGGGAATAACAGAGTATACTTTTTATCCCGATTTCTACGGGGACGGGTTTTCTACAGTTAGCTACTAAAAGTGTATGGAATTTACGTAACTCAGTGGCAGTTTTCATACAAAGTTTGTAGGATACATCATGAAATTCATTTTGCTCAGAATGATGGACTTTAGTATCGTACCACCAATTTTCAAATTAATTAACTGCTAAATAAAATGTAGGTATTGGTCTGAGTGGCGTGCTCAGTTATTTTCGGGTATGTACGGATTGGGTTTAGTTTCCTATTTGATTCCTTACAGAATCTGTAATTATATTATAAAACGGGAAAAGTTGTTTGTAAAGTGGGTAATCTTCTAAACCGCTGAATCAATCATATTCAAAGGTGGTATGAGTACCAAACCCCATACCAAATTTGAACTTGGTTAGGTTGGGAATACAGATACAAAAAGTAGTTCGTCATTTTTGACATGAAAGCTAGTTTTTGTCTCCGTATTCCCACGGGATCGTGATCCATGCGGGTACTTATTTCAAACTAGCTGTGGCGCACGGTGTATCTAACCTGTGTAAATCCTAATCCCGTGGTAACATCGGCCTATGTCCTTTCCTGAGATACTTATTCATACCGAATTTTATCACGATCGGTTTACAGATTTAAAAGATTAGTATTAAGAGGTACATACAAACAAACATTGTCTATTACAGCGGTTTAATCATGCCGAGTCGAACTCACTACAGACAGAAGAGTATTACCTACTAATATAGGTAGTATCATCAACATCATCATCATGTCAACCAAAAGACGTCCACTTCTGAACATACGCTCCCCAAGGCTCGTCACACAGACCGGTGTTGCGCCATCCGTATACAACGGATTCCTTCAACTTTCACCTTCATATCACAGGAAAACGATAAGGGTATATTGATAATCAATAAAACAAGATTTACACACACAAAAAGTATAATTAAAAATGTTTACAATAATTACTTACTTACTAAACTAAAACTAAACCTATCTCAGCTCTGAAATATTGTCTTTTCCATACGGACAAACAATATTTCAGAGTTGAGATAGGTTACACAACTAGACCATGTGAGGAAATGGTGGTCGCAGACTACAAGGAGTTGGCCGGGCATGCTGCAACATTGTAAATAGCCTACCTAAAGCGATGTATGGGTAGTAGAAGGTGCAATGCTACTTATATATGCATAGGGTATACGTCGTACAGCTTAGCACAAATTTTGCGTAAAAATTAAACAAACAAATACATACTGTGGATGGACACGGTACAAACAAACATACACATACGCAACTCCCGCCCAAGTTGAGAGCGCTGAAAATTCTGCCTAGTACCAACCGATACAGCAAAGTAAATATTTGGTTTTACAATGTTGTATTAGTTGACAATTGACCTATTCACTGAAAGAAGATAGTTGGTTACGTTGAGTGAAAAACAAACAAACATGGACACATGGCAATCAGATCTCGCTGACATAATACATTCACACATAAAAAAAAAAGAAAAAAAAATGAACTAAAAAATGGACAAAAAAAAAAAAAAAAGTCTATCGTTTCAGCCGCCTACCCATACGAACATTAAAATCCTTGCCGGGAAGTACGGGTTGGTAGTGCCAGATCCTCCAACAATTCCCGAGGCATAGGAGTTCGTTACAGGCAATACACATAAATTGTGTAGATTTCCTCACGTCTATCCGAGAACAGATATGACAGTTCCCTCTGCTGGTGCGCGTCAATTTGTCAGGAACATGCTCCAGGTTTCGGTCCAGTCGTATCTCTGCCGGATATATCACTGCAGTTTGCAGTGTCGACGGCTGACGGTGTCTATCTGCCAAAGAAGTAGCTAATACATCGCGGAAGTCTCGATGAGTCATCAAGGACTTGCCGCGACGTCTGAAAGATTCAGTCAACATAATAAATGCATTTAGCACACTTACATTCAACAACCTTTTAAAAATTTTCATATACCACTTCACGCATCTCTTTCTTTCCAACAAATACATTGAGAGTTTTTGATCCTTAATATCAACACCTCCCATTGTATTGTTGTAATCTCGTACAGCAGTGGGCTTTACGAGATTTCGACCTGCCTTACGTCCCATGAAGGTTTCCGCAGTGTGATAAGTGGATATCATGTTCACCATTTTAGAGTCCATCCATGCGATGCATGAAATGTCTCCAGAATGGCGAGCGATGATGGTCCCCTTTGCCACTTTCTTTGGAGCCTTCGCGATATCCACCGGCACATGCTTGCGATTTGGACGCAATGTACCCAAACAATCAAAACCCAAACTCTTTAGGTACCTTGCCAACGCAGGACAATTATAAAAATTATCCATGGTGACTAGGTAACCTCGATTTTCGAGACCTTTCAGTAAATTGAGTACCACTTGGGTGCTCTTGCCCGCTAAGTCAATACTAGGAGCAACGATATCGTCGGCCTCAGAATTTTTTCCCGTGTAAATATCAAATCTCCACAGATATCCTGTCCTCGACTCACACAATTCATAAGATTTTATGCCGAAACGCGCAGCCTTCGACCTTATTGCTTGGACCCAGGCCAAACGCCCCTTAAATAAGGTCAACGACTCGTCGATTGCAATGTCTTGTTGCAAATTGTACAATTTTGAAAACGTTTTATTCAGATGATCGAGGACGGGTGCAATTTTCGCTAATTTCGCCGAATACGAAGTCGCTCCATTTGATGGCAAATTCTGACTCTCATTAGAATTGTCCGTGAAATGGATGAATTTGCTTAGCAAAATATAGCGATTGTACGACATCAGCTGCCTAAACTTGGGCATTTCCAAGTAGCCGGTCGTTTTCCAGTACTCATGCTGAGATGTCCGCGAATCTAGTCCCATGAATATATAAATGGCGAAAAACAAGTACATCTCGTCTACATCAGTATCCTTCCACCGATGTAGGCGACATGACTTTTTAATTGGACCTTTCGCTGCTATCTCTGCGTCGATCGTCTGCCGAGCATACTTGTTAGTCTCCTGCACGATAAACTCCATGAAGTCTTTACTCCAAATACTCGTAAAGGCTTCATAAGGCGTATCATAATCATTGATAGGTCCTGGGGTAGGACCCGAAAAATCTTCGGGTACTCCCCTGAAAGTATCAAAATTATCCTGCCAGGTAAAATCAACAGATATATTAGCCAGACGATCCGCAGCCTCATCCATTGCTCTTGATACACTATTTACAATGTTTAATTCATGCGGGGTCAACTCTTCGTCGTCCGGAATATCCCGAGTTGTACCAACGTTGGCAGTGAATTCGTCGAAATCGAACTCGTCGTCGAAATCAGAGTCGAATTCACTGCCAACGTTGCCAATGTGAACAGGGCGCCTGCATGTTTTGGCCATCCCCGATGTTGATGGCCGAACATCAACGTCCCCAGAAAAACCCATCGATGCCCCACAGAGATTACTAGGCCCAGCCCGTGGTTCAGGCTGAAGCCTAGAAATCTCTGACACAGCATCGATGGGTTCCGCTGGCGGCGACGGCGTCCTGCACACATGAGGTACAACCTCGTCATATTCCACCGGCTGCATTTCACCCAACCATTTCCTCACATGGTCCAAGTTATTACTTAATGCCGCCTCCCCCTCTTCTTCGTCCAAATCCATCTCCGCTACTCGCTCCGTAGGCGCGAGACTGAAAAGAAATATACCTATTTAACCTAAACACAAGTAACGCCTTCGTTTCATCGTTCAAAATTTTTCGTAATTGCACTTACTGGATGGACTCCTGAAGAGTCTTTTTGGGGGAGGCACGGCGACGAACGGAACCCCTGGGGGTTCGGAAGACTTCAACCTCCTTTCCGGGCCTTAGAGAACCTCCAGGGGTTCTATTTACTTCGACGGCGGCCCTTGGACAAAATTAGATAAAATTAAACGTGTACTACTACTAAGTACATATTATTATGTAGATAAGTAGAAGTACTTACAGCCGGGGTTTCCAGAGCCTAGGAGGCTCTTCCTCTTCTCTCGGCTGCCGATGCGGCCCATTTACGGCCATCTCAAACAGGAGGCTGCGGCGGCTCTTAGCCACGCTGTGCGACGGCCCCGGCGTGACGGAACGCGACCGGGACCGGGACCGAGAAATCGCCGCCATGGCTCTCGCTTTGCTAAAAAATTTACAATATCGTGACTAACTATTTACGAGTAAAATTACGGAACCCTAAAAACGTAAAATTTTCAAGAAATATTGGGATTACCACTATAATAGGTATATCTACATCATTTGAACGATATAATACTTTTTATTTATCTAGCACTAGCTTACGGCCGCGTGGAATTCACTTATAGCGTCCGACGGGAATTATCCCCATGCCAAATTTCACGTAAATCGGTCCAGCGGTTTACGCGTGAAGAGCGGATAAACAGACATATCCATATCCATACTATCCATACTATCCATACTAATATATAAATGCGAAAGTAACTCTGTCTGTCTGTCTGTCTGTTACCTCTTCAAGATTCAACCACTGGATCGATTTGAATGAAATTTGGTATGGAAGGTAGTTGGAGTCCCGGGAGAGGACATAGGCTACTTTTTATCCCGGAAAAACGCGATGTTCCCGTGGGATTGCGATAACCGAATTCCACGCGGGCGAAGTCGCGGGCAGAAGCTAGTACTCAATACTTTAGACAGCACTTTCGCAGTTATAATATTAGTATGGATTATGGTATAATCAAAGAAAATGAGTAATAAAAATTACGGAATCCTAAAAATGCAAGGAATCGAAAAAACTATTGGAATTACGACGATAACCATACGTCGCATAATCATTTGTGCTGTATAATATTTTTATGTAGGATAAAATTCACAAGTTTGTGCAAATTTTTTTGTCAACGGTACTTTTACCGGCGGTATATGGCGGACCGAGTACTTGATGAACAAATCACTGTATTTTACAAAATTTATAGGGTTTTAGACAAAACCAGTAACAAAAATGAATAGCTTGGTAAATTTCCAACAGAGTTATCTATTTCTAACAATGATTTGAACATATAAATGCTATGAATTTAGTAAAATAAACTATCCGCCATAACGAATTTCTGTGTCATCCAGAAGTTTGAACGTATTTGTACTTTAAAGTTTTACAGTGCAGCTAAAACAAACACGTTAAGTACATTCTCTATACATTTTCCAGTAATTTGATATATAATACATGGGATAAACACTTACCGTTTGAAAGATTTCGACATTTTTCACTATCACCGCTTTCACTATCAAAACACAAATTATCGCAGTATGGCCGCCATCGCCACTAGCTGAGCGCATTGAGACGTAATTTATTTTTTTTAAATTCAACTACGCGTTTCTTATTGGGTTAAAAATCTAATTTCAACAAAGCAAGGCCTGTGATAGGCTAACGTAATATTTGCAGGTTGACCAATCTCAAACAAAAATTAAGAAAAATGACCAATGACAAGAGACAGCGCTATTCGCACATGGTGCGACTGGGACGCTACCGGACCAAAATTCTTACTCGCACACGGTGCGACTGGGACGCGTGACGGGTTAAATTATTAAAAACTGCCGCGCTGTGCAGTTCCAGGATGCAACGAGAACGGACGACACGTATTTCCGAAAGACTTGGTATGTATCTGGGGCAGGTATAATTGCATTGGGATGTCTTCATTTTCATCACAAATAACTGAACCAAAATTAAAATTGCGGTCAATATTTAACAATTTTAAACGAATCTACTTAACATTGTCAACAAATAAATTTGACAGCTGCAGTGTTTGGGTGTAGGTACTTTAGGTTTGGGTCAAGCGTTTGCAGCGCTATCTGAGTCGAGCTTTGCGTATTCTTGTTCATTCAAATTCAAATTCAATCATTTATTCAGCAAATTGGCCACATAGGGGCACTTTTACACGTCAGAAAAAGAATTTACCAGCGCTTCCTAGACCCATTGCTTGAGAAGAAGCGTCGCAACAAACTCAAGCAGATAGTTGTAGAAGTAGAAGAAATAAAACAATTTGGTCTTTTTCTTGTTTAAATTTTATATATTATGAAGTGTACAATCTGACATGTAAAATATTCTTTAACCATATATACATACAAGTCTCGCGAAAGTTTATCCAACTATGCAAGGACCTTGCCTTCACGTGTGCCTTCCTATTTAGCACGAGATTGTCGAGGGCTCCTCCACGTAGTAGATGTGCATCGTGAGCACCCCAGGGTTGTCTGTCAACTGGAACAGCCATTCGGGGCCGCTGGGCACGATGGCCTGAAACAGATGGCGGAAAAACACAAGTTTACATGGTGGAAGTACACAAAGTTCAACATGTCCATTTTATTAGCTAGGGCGTAGGTCAATCTTATCTTATCTTATCTTGGGGTCCTTGCGGATACACTTCGACCCATTGGGATCTTTTGTGTAATTACCCCTCTCCGTGCAGCTAATCCATTGCTTCCTCTACCTTCACCCATAGGTTAATGATGGAGTGCAATGGTAGTGCTTTGAAATCCCCTGGTTCAGGGTAACCGCTACCTAGGAGTTTCATTCTGAGCCTGGCGAGTGCGTCACATTCGCACAGGATGTGTCGCATCGACTCATCCTCTTCGCCACACATTCTGCAAGCTAGGTCAAAAATGAAGTGGTAACTACGGCGCGTAGCCGTAGAGGGGACTATAGCCCAAACCCTCTCGTGATGAGGGAGGCCTGTGCCCAGCAGTGGGCCGTAAATAGGCTGTAGTAGTAGTAGCCGTAGTCTTTAAGCCGCTCTTTAACGAGAGTGAGCTATGACGTCACGCACCAGTTACAACTCCGGGGGCCAGAAAGTTTTAAACTTGCGTCCGCGAACCGGTAGACGAGCTGTCGGTAGGCCTCGAACAAGATAGAGCGCCGACCTCGTGAAGGTCGCTGGATGGAGTGATGCGAGCCGGTACAAGACCGGTTTGAGTGGCGCGCTTTATGAGAGGCCTCAGGTAGACGAGCTGTCGGTAGGCCTCTGACAAGATAGAGCGCCGACCTCGTGAAGGTCGTTGGATTGATGCGGGCCGGTACAAGACCGGTCTGAGTGGCGCGCTTTATGAGAGGCCTATGTCCAGCGGTGGACGTCTTTCGGCTGAAATGATGATGATGACCCACCTGAACTGCAGCTGTGACGGGCGTCTCGAACCACTGCCTGGCGATATCCGGCCGGTCCAGTTTCCCCAGAACCATGAAGCCCGTGGCGATGAGCTGCCCGGAGTCGACCATGGGGAACCAGGGGAACACGGGGGTGCTCCTCTCGGTCGTCGATGACATGTTGTAGTAGTAGTGCTGGCCTGGAATTGCCGGGATATGCTCGGGAATTAATTGTCTTAAGAATATATAAGTAAAGGAGCACACTGTGTCCCGAAATTAGAGACCCGGTTCTTCGGTACCGGCGACGAAGTGTTGGAAAGCGGTGTAACCTTCTACCAGGTGAACCGTTAATAATAATAAATGGCTTGTTCGAAAAAGAGCTCTGTGAAGTCGATTTGTTACGCCGAAACGAGATAGACGAAAAATTTACATACTTATTTATGATAACGGAGGAAACTGCAAATTATTACAAATTTTTTTTCTTTTCTTCGTTAAATATCAATGGTCGCATTTGTTTTTTTTGCTGACAATGAAAATGTAGAGATAAACTACAACACATGGCCCGCCCGTTCAAAATTCAAAACGCTTCAGCGTATTAGTGAAAGTATTTATAAAGCATCACCAATACTCCCAATATATGTGTTCCCCGTCGAACAATGCTCTTTCGTAAGGATGTGATTATGTGAACTGACTTAACACATTGAATACCTCTAAGTAATTTCGAGGGGCGTTTATATGTCTAGTGGAAGATTTAAAACATACCCATCCAAGGAATGCAAGCCTGCTTCGTGAAGATGCTGTTTTCGATCTCCGCCGTATTGTCAGCGATCCTGACGAGCTCCTTGCCAACACCGGTCACCCACACGCCTCCGAACGGCACGATCTTATTGACGATGCGGGCAGCTATGCGGATCTCCTTTGGCAGCCGCAGAACATCTACAAATGTGTCAAAATGTGACCAAGTGTAAATAAATACGTATATTTTACACAACTCAGAAAGCGCGTGGATCGGGGAAATATTTACTCCGCGTCAACGGCCAAGTGCTAAGCCGCGTGCCGTCTATGTTGTGTCGTGCTCTGCGAGTCTATGCTGTACCAAACAACGTTGAATGGCTGCTGTAGGCGCGTCGATAACTACCCATTTTACAGATAAATAGAATTTAGATAAGTCGCTCGTGATTTAGCTTGCTAATTGATGGCGATGAGTCCACGATTCCATGACTTACGCCTAAAATTGCCACTGTATCTTTCATGCGGAGCGAAGATGACATTTTGATGAAACCAATGACTGTTGCAAGCGTCCATTTATCGCTCGAATCGCCTATGGCAATGCACTCTCTCATTTTTTGGCTTATGCATCATCAAAAATTAGAAACTACCTAACCTACCTTCATTTACGAAATACTGTGTTAGCGCCCAGTAAGAGGCGCGTGCGTGCCAGAAAGGTACAGAAGGGGTCCAGCGAGTGAAACCGTTCTCTTCCATGTCGTAAACGTTGTCGCTCCATTGCTCTTCTGGTAACTGAAAAAAAAAAACTCTAAAATGATCAAGAATCTTCAAGATCAAACACCGTTTACAAAAAGGAGGTTGCCCTTGAGTATCTAGGCAGATAATTGAAAAATAACCTAGCAAATCCGTGCGAAACTATTGCTACTGAGATGCTATCAGAACTGAGATCGATAAGTGGGACTTAGGAAGGTGCCAAGTTCTCACACATTCTCAGGAAGCTACCGTGATGAACGATCATAAGGAGATCTCTTGAAACGTCACTGAAGTTCATTAGAAGGACCCAGTGTCACTGAAGTCCGTTGAATCTAATACTCACGGCAATCTGCAGTCCAGAGATGTGGTCGGTGTCATCAAACAACGTGCACACCACGCGGTCCGGATAGCAGTACATGAAGAGCGAAGGTAGCGGCCCCTCAGGCCTATCCGTCAGGACCCAGTGTGCGGCCTCGGCCTCCTCCACGGTCTTCGGCAGGTCGATGAAGTAGTCCACGCCCATGTAATCGGTCACGTCGAAGCGGACTGGGAAATCAAGCACCCATTTTTACGCGACTACGGCAGAGCTGGCAGAAGGGTTTCGATTTTTAAGCGACTTCGAAAAAAAAGAAGGAGGTCCTCAATTCGACTGCTTTTTTTGTATGTTTCTCGATTACTCCGTTGATTGTGAACCGATTTCGATGATTATTTTGTTAATTGAAGGGTGATACATCCTGATTGATCCCAGGTTCAGTTTTAATGATGGGATCCATGAGAAAATAAGGGAACCCCTCAATATTTGTCAGCACATGTATTATTTTGGCATCAATTTCAAAGACTACAGGATTACTACGTCCCGTTGTACCAATGTTTGGAAACTGTGTAGTTGAAGTGAACCGCCCCAGACTATGACAATCTTATAGTGAAATTGACACAGACTTTACACGCTGTCGGAGTTTGAAGTCGGTTTTCATATAAACTTTTTTAGCACTTCATCATGGAGTCTCCATGCACTGTCGAGGCGAGGTCATTAAGCGAAGTGTACGTTTTTGGACCTTATTTATGGACGAATTAGACTGTATATTTGTTTGTGTCTTCCACCTTTGAACTTAATTTATTGACCCGATTGTGACGAAAGAGGTGGAACTCGATTTGCTATTATTGTCCGAGTAACATAGAATACATTTCGTACAAAAACGGTTGTTTCGTCAAAAATATTAAAACAATTGTCCATTCGATTTAGGGTTCTGTAGCCAAATGGAAAAAAAAAACGGAATCCTTATAATTTCGTCATGTCCGCCTGTCCGTTCGTCCGTCCGTCCGTCCGTATGTCACAGCCATTATTCTTGGAGACTATGGGTAGGTACTGTATGGTTTAAATTTAGGAGGTAGGTGTGTTCTGTGAATCGCTACAAAATGATGTAGTACAATTTTGAGATTTTTCTAAGGGCATGTAACTGAGTGATGAAAAAATAATTTGAAGTAATGCGTGTGTGTATAATTGGATAGGCCCAAGAAAATTATATAGGAAATTGTAATTATAACTTTTGAACTATGGAGAGAAAAAACGTAAAAAATAGGAATTATAATATTTCAACAAAAACAATAAACGAAAATTGGTTTGAAAAAAAAATCCGTTGTATATTTTTGAGATATGGAATATATTTTAATATTTTCGATAGCTACGGAACCCTCCATATGAGCGAGTCCGACTAGCTCTTGGCCGGTTTTTTTAAAGTTTAATATTTAAACTATTATTTTATTAAATCACTTACCCTTTAGACCCGGTTCCCATGCCTCTGAAATTTAATAATATTTTCATTAGTATTTGTGTGTTTAAAACATAAATATATTAATATTATTATATAAGTATTTTAAGCCTCGACAAAAGAGTCGGTTTATAAGACTGAATACGATTATATTTATATTATTATTATTTACTATTGTTGGCTTTGTTAGCTGTATTTATACATTTTTTTCTGTATTTTTGCCCCTAATAAAGAAAATAAAAAATAAAATCAATAAAGTATCTATTATTCCTCTATTTGAGATTTAGAATTGAACTTTTTAAAGTGAAATATCAGATCTAACCAGCAAAAGCTGTAGCTATCACGGCAACCAAAATAACTTGTTTCATGATGACTACTAAGCGTTTACTCAATGAATAGAAAGAGTTACTAATCTACGGCGCTTTTATAACAATTAACTTGATAAAATCACGCTATAAATGGAGTTATTATTAGGAAATGACGTGTGAAACAATTAGCTATTATTTACAGTAATCAGTTTACACGCTGATTACTTATTACCGATCTTTATCATGGTAAATTGGTGTGTTTCGGTACTTGACAATACCTACATCAAAATAAAGGGAAAAAAAAAATATTAAAAAAAGGTGACATAAATATTGCCATTGATCATGTTATCGAAACATTTTGCCATAAATGCAATTTTAATAATTAATTTAATGTTAAAATGTAATAATTGGATACCTACCTAAAACTATGACGCCTCATTCTTCTATTCGTAGTAAGGTATGTTTCGCACTTAAGTACCATAACCACACGCAAACCACAATCACAACACGTGGTCGGGCGCATATTTTGCATTGAAAATTAATAGTACAATTCACACGTACCACATGAAGGCAAAAAGGTGCCATCTATGGCATCTAAAGGTGGCATATTTTTTCTGTCCGAAACTGTTTACGCATAACAGGTTTCGCATAATTTATTTACACCGAATCTTGACTTTGCCGAATTTTTTTAAGCATAAATCTGAATTGGCCGAATGGATGTTTACCCGAATATTGTGTGTTTTTTTTTTTTTTTTATTTATTCAATCAATGTAGTCATGTATTAATTGGTGGTATACAGAGATTTTTTGCAGCATGACACCCTGTTAGGGCACACAATGGAACTTATAAACTACTTATAACTAAGCTATCAAGTCAAGTTTAACATTAACATTTTAATTATTCTTTGTACATACTTACAATATTTACTACCTGACTTCATAAATTATTGACATTCATATTATTTATAATTATATACATTCACTTTTAATAAATATTATGTATTTACATATTTAACAATATACTTTAATACTTTTTTTAACAAGACAACTAGGGGACATTTTAGGTGTTCATAGCTATTTATTTAATTATTTATACGATATTAATATATATTATTCATAATTAAAGGTGTTTCATGAGACCCTGTTGTAGGTATGGAAAGAGGCAGACCGAAGCTTATATATCTTTATCAGTTAAGAAATCTTGTATTGTGTAGTAACTTTTTTCTATTAGAAAATCTTTTAGGCGACTATTAAACATTCTATCCGTTGTTTCATTCTTGATTTTATCACTTAGCTTATTATAAATTTGTATACACATGGAATTTGGACCTGTATAGTGAAGTTTTAGATTTGATTTTTTCAGTGCTAGGTTATTTTTAAATCTAGTTTCGAAATATCGTGGTTGATCTACTAACTTTGTGAAAAACTGTGGGTATTTTCTTACAAATTTGCTTATTTCAAAGATGTACATTGAAGGTAAAGTTAGGATTTTTAATTTGATAAAATGTGGTTTGCAGCTAATGGTTTGTTTTATGTTACTAAGTATCCGTATACATTTTTTTTGGAGAATGAAAAGATCCTTGGCGTCTGTACTATTTCCCCAAAGTATAATTGCGTACTTGAGCCAAGAATATGCATAAGCATAGTATGCAGAAAGGGCTGAATGTAAATCTGTAGATTTTTTTAGTTCTCTGAGGGCAAACGTAAATTTTGATAATTTAGTACTTATTTTTTTTATATGCGACTTCCAGTTTATATTAGAATCAATATCCATACCAAGTAGTGTGAATGTATCGACACATTCTAGTTTGGTGGTGTCGTAATAGAAGTCTATTTCTAGCTTTTTCTTCTGATACGGCCGAAATTGCATGATTTTAGTTTTAGAGAAGTTTATTTCAAGGTTATGATCGTCCATCCAATCTGTTAAATTGTTTAATATATTGTTTAAATGATTTGCAAGGTTTTGGTTGTCTTTACAGGAGGTAAGAATAGAAATGTCATCGGCAAACAGGACACATGACTCTTCGACAATTTTTGGAAGGTCGTTTATGTATATTAAAAATAATATACATCCCACCACGCTTCCTTGGGGAATCGAGCTTTTTATGTATTGTGGTTCTGATCTGAAGTGAGTGACGTTTCCGGTTTTGTGGTCAATGTGCTCAATTTCCACGTATTGTTGGCGGTTTTCAAGATACGATTGAAACCATTTATGTGCGGTGCCTCTCACGCCTATTCCGTAAAGTTTTCTTAGTAGGATATCATACTGAACCCTGTCGTATGCCTTGGACATATCCAACAGGACTCCAATTGCGTATTTTTTATCATTAAGGATGTTTAAGACTTCTTGTATGTATTTGTACCCAGCAAGAACAGTCGATCGATTTTTGCGGAACCCGTTTTGGCACTCGTCAAAGATTTTATATTTTTCGCAGAAGTTGTAAAGGCGCTTGCACATTGCTATTTCGAAAATTTTTGACGATGCTGGTAAGAGAGCAATTGGTCTATAGTTGTTAGGGTCTGACTTGGAACCCTTTTTATGGATTGGCTTAACTATGGACGTTTTGAGCAAGTCAGGGAAAACTCCGTCGGAGAATGACTGGTTCACTAGTTTATAATAAGGCAATGTTAGCTCATCCGCACATCTTCGTATCAGCGAGCATGGTAATTCATCAATTCCGCAACTTTGTTTATTTTTTAGTCGTTTTATAATGGTATTTATTTCACGCGGCTCGACCGGCTGTAGGTACAGCGAGTTAGTCGTTGGCCGGAGCACGGGCCGCCCGCACGGCCGCTCTGCACCATTGACATTACCTATTGATGCAAAAAAACTATTGAATGCGTTAACCACCTGTTTAGGGTCGGACGTAAGGTTATTATGGACTTCCAACTCGATATTTGTTCGTTGTCGCTTGTTTATCTTATTTGTACGCGCTTTAATTATTTTCCACATTGTTTTAGTAATGTTACTGGACTGTTTCATTTCTTTTATAAATACATTTTTTTTAGATTTAGATATTACACATTTTAAAAGTTTTTCGTATTTTTTATAGTAATTAATAAGGGTGGAGTTCCTAGTATAATTTACTAAAATTCTATTAAGTCTTTTATTTTTACAAGCTACTCTTATGCCCTTCGTCAACCAAGATTTTTTTCGTTTACTTTTATTTTTTAAATGCTTTATTGGTATACAAGCTTCAAGAATGTATTTTAAAGTATTATTGAAAATTATGTAATTACTGTTTACATCGTTTTCAGGCTTAATTACTTTTTCCCAATCAATTTTTTGAAGTTGTAACTGAATTTTTTTTATATTTCTTTCATTATATAACCTTTTCCGTATTTTTAATGTGGTTTTATTATTGGGAACTAGTTTATGCGCACATACGATTGTTGATTTGTGGTCAGAGAAACCAAAGTCTTGGACGTTTATTTCCAGATTGTTTTTACCGAAGTTTGAAAAAACTAGATCCAGACAAGTAGAAGAACTTTGCGTTACTCGTGTTGGTTCTGTAACATATTGTATAAAATTATATTCCAACATAAAATTCAGCAGCGTTTGGCATTGCTTATCATCCCTTAAGATATTAATGTTAAAGTCGCCTCCCAAAAGTATATTCTTGTCTTTGTATTTTAGAGTTAAGATGTTAAGCATTAATTGCATTTGTTTATAAAAAACGTCAGTCTCTCTACTGTTCCAATATACAACAATTATAATCAAGTCTAGTTTTAATATTTCTATGGCCGCTATTTCTATAACATATTCAACGGACAGGTCCACGATGTCCTTCCGTTCGATGTAGTCCAGTTCGTTACGCAACAGTATGCACACGCCGCCGCCGGCGTAGTTTGTTCGGTGATAACAAGATGCAAGGACGTATCCTTGGACTTGTACTAATTCTATTTTTTTATCCGTAAGCCACGTTTCTGAGATACAGATGGCATGATATAGGTGGTCATGTTCTGTCACAAATGATTGGAGAGATGATAGTTTGCTGTACAGACTTTGCATATTCTGATACATGATCTGCATGTGTGCGCCCGACCCGCTAATATTATTATGTACGAAAGTTGTTCGAGTTATTTTGGTGGCTTGTTGAGCGCGCTGTAGGGGGTGCTGTGTTTGTGCAAGTGGTTGTATTATTAAGAATGGTATCATCGTGTTCCGGAGCAGACGAAGAGGCCATCTGTGAGCCCTGGTTTGAGGAGAGGTTTGGGCTGGTGCTGGTCGTTTCCAGGCTCGGCGAGTTACTAGGTAAGTTGTTAACTGGTTTGTTTACTTTGGTTTGGGGTGAGGTGCGACATACACGGCCATTTATGTACAGACAGTTGTTTCTTATTACCGCATGATTACCCTTTCGGCGTTCATCTATCAATTGTTTTTTTAGCTCATTTCTTTTTTCCAATGCTTCTTTATTCAGAAACTCAGACACGGCATAACCGGTATTTTTGAAGTAGTAGGCATTTTCTAAAACGCACTTTTTGATCCGTTTGCTTAGAGTTTCGATAATTAGTGGACGGCGGTTGCCATTTCGCCCAACTCTTTGCATGTTTTCGATGTATCCGCTTATATTCATATTCAATATGTCGCTAAATATCCAGTTCACATGGTGGTATAGGTCCGCTTCTGTCTCCCCGTGATGTTCTTCTAGTCCGTATAAGACAAACGTGTAAAGTTCTTCTTTTTTTACGCAGGCCATGCTGGCCAGTTGGGTTCGTAATTCTTGTAATTCTTTTTTTATTTTTGAGTTTTCATTTTCCAGCATTTGTATTTTTGTATCAGTATTTGTTAATTTTTGTACTAAGGTTTCTTGTTTTGTTAATAAGGTACTGTTATTCTGTGCAATATCTTGTTTGAGATTATTTATAGCTGTAGTTATTTCGCTTTGAATCAATGTCTTTATGTGGGTTAATATATTTTTGTTGCTGTTTTCAAGTTTCGATTCTAGAAGGGTTCCGATTTGATCAATGGTCACGTTTAGTAGGTCATCCCGGCGGTTTTGTGTAGTAATGAAGGAAGTATCCAACAGTGCATGCTCGCGGGGCTCCGATTGAAACTCGTCGATTGACATTGTAGTATCGTCTAGTGATGGTGTTGTGTATTGTTTTTGTATTGGCGTGGAATCGTTTCTCAATCGCCGAACTGTGATGTTTGCGCAAGATGGGCAACGCCACGTTCGTTTTAATTCGCGATTTTTTTCCCTGAATTGAGCAGTGGTCATGTTCACGCATTGATAATGATAATTATTTGTACATTCTATGCATTTAATTATTTCTAGACGACTTTCGATTTGTACTTTACAAGCCATGCAGTTCATTTTGATGCTGTTTTAGTTTCTGTGTAGGCCTATTTTAACGGCAAATTCGCAGATTTCGTGGGCGGGGTTAACGATAGATAAGCAACTGCGGTGAACGTCTTAGTGTTAAAGCTACTATGAAACGTATAGCTATCTCGCTTTTTTGTACGGTTGGCTTATCGATTTCTTTCTAAGTTTATCAGTTTCTTAGTGGGCCCAAAAGATGGCGTTGTCATTAACCCTTGGTGTCCTTTTCTTTTTTGGTATATAATTCTTTAAAGAAATCACGAAATATGCTGTATTTATACTTTTCTGAGTTGCAATGTTATTATATTATAGACGAAAGTCACTTTTCGGATGCAAGTTTTATAAGAGCCTTTGTTAACTGGTAGGACGTTTCATGTTTATATTCTTCGTATTGATAAAGTACTTACTTTTGTGTTTTTCTCGGATTTCCCTTGTTAAATGATTGAAGTCTTGCTAGCACTTGCGAAATGTTCCACAACAATTCGATTTAACACCCATATATCACGATTTTTGCACTTTTTTTTTCAAAAACTTTCAATGACTGTAACGGTTTTCTATGAGTCGAAGTTTTTTTGTTAAATTCACTCGATTTTCCACTCCGTTTTGTTTGCCAACACTTGAGGTATTAGCTACGATGCTTATTTTTACAATTCTGGATTATTTGTCAGGATTTTACGACGTAATAATTTTTAATTCGATAAGAGATACGGATCCGATGTTTACTTCGATAGCAGCCATAATGTGTTGGCATAATGTTGACTTGGCCTAATTTCATTATGCACGATATTGTTTGGCATACTAGTAATTTAGCAGAATTTTGATAGGCCGAATCTATGTACGAAACGACAATTAGGGAGCGTCAAAGTTCATATAAAATTGCTAGTCCGAAAATGTATTTTTAGCTACAACATTTTGTTTCATATAATTGTTAAACATACTTATCTTTCGGCAGTTCACTGTAACACCAAAGTTTAGAGCAAAGCCGACTCGTACAGGACCACGTATTGTGGTATGGTTGAGTTTGGCGTGTGTTTGTGGTACGTGTGAAACAACCCTAAAAACTATTTACAAACGTTGCGTTTCGGCGTTTAATTAAAAATATCTGATTTGACTTGTCAGTGAAGTAGCCAATGGTGTTAATATTTGGAAGATAAGATACTGTTCCGAAGTATGGCTTAAGTGGCAGTAGTCGTGGCAATTTGCTTGACGTCAGGTGTGGCTCAGTTGGTTGTTTGTGACTCTGCCCACTGTTCTAACTGTCGCGGGTTCGTACACCCATAGTTCAAGCTTTGTTTAGTTTGGGGTTAGGTCAATTTGTGTGAAATGTCCCAAGATATTTATTATTATTTATATTTAATGCAGCCAGAATGTCCTTGAATCGAAGTCCCAACTAATAAGCAGCAATAACCACTTTCCAGTCAGGTATCATCCGCCTGTTTGAATAAAAAACAGGGCTAGGGTAGGCAGGGACCACTTCCTTCCTTTTGCTAATATTGTAAACGAGAAACTTAACTCTGTCTGTCTTTTGCGTCTTCACTCAAATTCCATGGATGTTTAGCATGATATTGCAAACGAGGTCGCGGGCAATAGCTAGTTATACTGTAATCTGTATCAAATCTAAGAAGAATTAGTTGAGAACGCTCAGAGAATCCTTCGCAGTTTCATGCCTCACGCTTTTGCCAATTTCCTCGCTGCGCTAGTTGCGGCCTAGTAAGAGGGTTATTACATTTCTCGCGTCTTTCTCGCTCGTTCTTGCGCCTACCGTATGTAAACAAAAGAGATAGCGATATATAAACCCGAAAAATTACAAATTGCATAACATTTTAAAACTTTCTCTAAAGTAAATGTGGAAAAAATACGTCAGATTAAGCAAACGACGGAGATTCTTTTCGTAGGAAAATAAAGTTCAATTGATACGGAAGTTAGAGGAATTCCCACTTTTAAACTAAGGTTTGTTGACAAAAGCAAAATCTGAAAGATTTTTTTCTGTGCAGTACCTAAAGGGAAATGGGAAAAATGTGCTGAATTAAATGTCGAGTGTAGAACTTCCCTAAAACAGTGTTTAGTCAAAATCATCATCATCATCATTTCAGCCGAAAGACGTCCACTGCTGGACATAGGCCTCCCCCAAGGCTCGCCACTCCGACCGGTCCTGTGCTACTTGCTTCCACCGGTTTCCCGCGACCTTCACGAGGTCGTCGCTCCATCTTGTTGGAGGCCTACCGACAGCTCGTCTCCCGGTTCGCGGGCGCCACTCGAGAACTTTCCGGCCCCATCGGCCATCGGTCCTGCGAGCAATGTGCCCCGCCCACTGCCACTTAAGGCAAAATGCATTTTTTTATTTCTATATAACGAAACATCTTTCCGAAGAATTATTATTACTTTAAGCCACAGTGGCGTTTCTAGGGAGTGGGGGGGGGGGGGGTGGTCATGGGGCCGTCTTATTATGATTGAAGTGTTGAAAATGAGGTAAGTTTCTTAAGTTTTTTTTTATCTAGAAATATTTATAGAGGCACACTTAAGTGACTATGCCAGCCTCATTGGAGGACACAAGAAAACGAAAAAAAAAATAGGTTTATGGAGAATTCCCACTAAAGGGAGATCCTCGGATAAGGAAGGCATGCTTAACAAAACTATAAATTTGCAAGGCATCATTATCTTCAGACAAGATTTAAGATTTTTTCATGTATAGTTATTGGAATGAAAAGACGGATAAAATTCAAGTTTACGCGTTCATTTTTTAATCGGGCCCTTAACCATTATTGTATGTACTTGTCATGGTTTAAAGGTCGTCAAAAAGCAATAAATAAATCCTTATCACTTATCGCCAGCACTTATCGCATTATCCAGATGGTGCCATAATAATCTTGACTAATATTATAATTGCGAAAGTAACCCTTATTTATCTGTCGTGGCCTACTACCATAATATTTTTTATTATAAAAAGAACAGTAGTCTACAGCGGGGTGCGGACTATTGGAAATAGACTGAACCGATTTAGATGCTAGGTAAACCAGAAAAAAGCGAGATTCAGTAAGGTAACCTCATCGCTTGTCTGAGTAATGAACTGGCATATTCAATTTACTATGTACTTAATTACATTATTGACTGGCGAAGGGTGATTTGTCTCCCACATAGTAAATAAATTTTTTTTTTTTTTTTTTTTTATTAGCCTGTTGAAGTGTCCCACTGCTGGGCAAAGGCCTCCCCTTTTTTCCGCCAGCCGTCCCTGCTCAGTGCCTGTGTTTGCCACTCTTTATCAAAGACGTCTAGGTTGTCCCGCCATCTCATTTTTGGTCTACCTCTGCGCCGGAAGCCGTCACGTGGAGTCCAGTCAGAAGCCAATTTGGCCCAACGGTCCGGATGCATGCGACAGACGTGTCCAGCCCACTCCCATTTCAGCTTGGCAGACTTGGCACCCACATCTGCAACTTGAGTACTGGAGCGCAGTTCGGTATTTCTGATGTGATCAGTTCTGCGAACACCCATTATGCTGCGCTCCATTGCCCTTTGGCAAACCTTGAGCTTGGACTTCTGAGCTTCAGTCAACGACCAAGTTTGGGCGCCGTAGGTTAGGATGGGAAGGATACACATGTCAACGAGTTTGCGCTTCAGAGACAGGGGAAGGTTTCCCTTCATTAGCGACTTCATGGACCAGAAGCTCTTCCAGGCGTTCTCGATACGTCTATCGATTTCTTTGCTTTGCCTGTTTTCGAAGGAAGCTATCTGGCCCAGATAGATATACTCGTTGACATAATGTATTTCTTGTGCATCTACCGTTACCCTATGTTTCACGCCATTGGTCATTAACTTCGTCTTCGCTCGGTTCATTGTGAGTCCAACCTCAAGGCTTGCTATGCTGAGATCTTGTAGCATTTGCTGTAGTTGGGGTGCCGTGTGAGAAAACAAGACGATATCGTCGGCAAATCGCAGATTTGTTAACCTTTGGTTGCCGACATCAATGCCCATCGTCTCCCACGTGTCTGTTAGCTTCTTGAACACCTCCTGTAGGCAGCTCGTGAACAGTTTCGGAGACAGCGGGTCACCCTGTTTGACGCCTTTTTCAATTTTGAAAACGGGACCGGGAGCATGTAATTTAATGCTAGCAGTGCTATTTCTGTAGATAGTTTCAATGAGCCCAACATATGCGTCGTCTATATCTTGATTTTGCAAGGCGGAAAATATGGAGTGGTGATGGACGGATGTCGAAAGCTTTGCTATAGTCAACAAAAGCAAGATATAGTGGCCTGTTAAACTCATTGCACTTCTCTATCAGTTGATTTAAAGCATGAAGATGGTCTGTTGTAGAGAAGCCAGGTCGAAAACCGGCTTGTTCTGGAGGTTGATGTTTATCTAGCAGTGGAGCAATTCTATTTTCAATAGTTTTTATGAATAGTTTGTACAGGTGAGAGATAAGGCTAATTGGTCTGTAGTTATTTATATCTGCTTTGCTACCTTTTTTATGGAGAAGAATAATATTAGAGTGGCAGATGTCTTGTGGAAGTTGACCTGAGTATAGTATATTATTAAATAAATTTGCGATATGGGGTAGCAATATAGATTTTCCCGCTTTAAGGGCTTCAGTTGTAATGCCATCTTCTCCAGGACTTTTATGGAACTGCATACTTCTTAAGGCAACGTTGACTTCGTAACCTGTAATGGGGGGAGTTGTATCTGGGGAAACCGGGTTATTAGTGTGGACAGTCAATGAGGATGATGAGTGATTTGAAGAGTAAAGGGATTGGAAGAACTTGGTACAAATTTGTGTTATTTTATCTCTGTTGCCACATTTTTGGCCATTTTCATCATCTAATTGTGTTATCCATGACTTTTGCTTTGTGATGCCTTGCTTAGCTGTTCTTAAAGAAGTGTGACTCTTTAACGCAATTTCAACCAGTTTTGTGTTGAATTTTCTGATATCCTTTCTAATGCTCCTTTTAACTTGTTTGTCCATGATTCTATATTGATCGTTGTTAAGGTTCTTGTAATGCTCTCTAGTTTCTATTAATTTTAATGTATTGTTTGATAGTTTACTATTGTTTATTCTAGGGGTTTTTATTTTGTTACTTGCTGTTTTTATACTATTGACTATATTATTGTACTGTGTCTGAACGTCATTTGCATCTAAATCTAGTGTACTAAAACTGTTTTGTAGCTCAATGTTAAACTGGTCATTATTTGATATTAAGGTATTCCTGCTATGGCGTTTGATTTTGTTTTTGAACATCTGCTTACGGTGGATTTTTAAATTGAATTTTAATTTGGCTCTTATTGGTCGGTGGTCTGAACTGAATTTTAATGTGTTTAGTACGGAAACATCCTTAATGATAGATTTATCTGAGGAAAGTATGTAATCTATTTCGTTTTTTACATTACCTGCAGGAGATGTCCATGTCCAGCGGCGTTGTTGTTGCTTGACAAAGAAGGTATTACTGATACTCATGCTTTGTCCAAAAGCGAACTGGATAAGGCGAACACCTCGGTCGTTACGGATCCCTGATCCATAAGGCCCGAGCACCTCGACGTTATCCAGTTCAGTTCTTGTTCCGACTTTTGCGTTGAAGTCACCGAGGACAACGTTCCATGTTCCTCGGTTTTCTTCGCAAGCTTTATTTAGGAGATCGTAGTATTCTTCTGTTTCATTGTCGCTATGTGCAGATGTTGGCGCATACGTTTGGACAAGGGTTAAGGTATGTTTGCCTGTAATTGAAAATCTCAACACAGCTATCCTATTGGAATAGCCAATAAATTCCATGATGTTGTCTTTCCACTTCTTTTTGACGAGGAAACCCACTCCGTATAGTCCGCCTGCAGTTCCAAAGTGGTAAAATACATCATCGTTTCTCTCGACCGTCTGTTCGCCTTCCCTGCGTACCTCTGACAGGCCTACTATGTCCCACTTGATTTCACTCAAGGCGTGTTCTAGTTCGACGAGGCGTTCTTCTTTCATCAAAGTACGAACATTGTAAGTGAGAAGATGGAGTGTATCGGAATCCATTTGCAAAGCTTTAGTCGTTTGACGGGGGGTCGTATTCGCCCGGGGATTCTTAGCACCCCGTGCTCCAGGACTGGTCCGGCGTCCGTCAGGGCCGGGGTCACTGGAGCGGCCGGGCACTGGGGGCCGAGACGGGGAGTTGTACATTTCATGTGTGAGGGGGTTTGGACCTTAAGCCCACCACGCTGGTCCAGTGCGGGTTGGTGGGTTGGTCGCCAGAGCCTCGTTTGTTGTTCAGCAGGATGCACCACGGGCAGGTGAGGTTGGCTTGGGTTTCAAGATGGTGTAGGAACCCTTACATCCCGTAGTAAATAAATAAATTAATTAATTTGGTGGACAGGATAAATAAGTGCAACTTATTTCATCACAGGTTTTATTAATTCACACATTCATAGAAAGTCTTATAATTTACGTGAAATGGCTAAACGCCTGCGCGAGCGTGTCGAAGCGAGCGGCCGACTAATTTTCTGATGTCACCGCGGCGCTGGCGTCAGGGGGATGACGACAACTTTTATTCCCTTAGTCTATCAGGAAGATTATTGAAAAGTATTGGACACGTATTTTTTCTTTTTTCACGTAATCAAACTTATACGGAGATATATTGAGTTGAAATGTCGCGTGACGTCACGGTTAGGTACGATTTATACCTAACGGTGACGTAGTTAGCCCTCACTCTCCAACTTTAATGCGTTTTAACTTAGTCATTCTTTGTTAATTTGATAAAACAAAAAGACGTGTCTAATATTTTTTTATTACCTGACTGACGGACTAGACTTTCAATTTCTTCACCCTGTCGTCATCCCTATTGGGCATGTAGAGAGAGAGGATTTCACGAAATTCCCAAAAACGTAACTAAGCATTTTTTAGTAGTAATGTTTTTGTAAAGCCTAACCTAAACCAAATTTTTACAGATCTAATTACATAACTACTCGTAACATGAAACATTTAAGCTTCACCAAAAACTATGTTTTATACATTGCATGATGCTCACTGATAAATTGTATACATATGTAAGTTTCTCGATAAGTGAAATGTAAAATTTCTTTTGAGAAAGAAAGTTCTTTAACCATAAAAACTTTACGCATGCTCACCAGGTGTCAAAAAACAAAAAGCGCTCGTCTGGAAACGTCAAACCTTTCGCACGCTAAACAGGTGTCGAAATGTTAACTTTTTGAGCAGTATTAAGAGGGTTTATCCCAAAAGTTGGCAACGTCGCATATAGTTGTCAAATGTTTCGCTGTTTTTATTGAATTCTCAATATTGCTGAATTAAAATGGAATATATCATTCTATGGTTGTATGACGCGTCTCGTTTTATATTTGTTGGTTAGGCATTCAAATGATAAGATTACATTAAAATGCATGGAAACTGCGATGGAAAGTTTTCAAAAGATATTACTTCCATAATACTATGAATTTCGTGTTCCTATGATTACTGTCGCAATCCATGCTTAATGTTTTATTCAACCATAGAGCGATAATTCATGTTTTCATTCAGTAATATTCAGAAATTAATGAAAACAGCAAAATATTTGACAGCTATTTGCGACGTTGTCAACTTTCGGAGTAAACCCTCTCATGTTTAGTCGAATATTTTAAAAAAATATATCCCATTTTTTTTCTCGACGGAACTTTTCAGTTGTTGTTGTTTTGTATTTCAAATGCCAAGTCATCGTTTAAACTTTTAAAGGTTAGATATAAATCTGCCTTTGATAGTCATAGCCGCAAATTACTTAAATCCCTCATTGATATACTTACTAGCTTCTGCCCGCGACTTCGTTCGGTAATAGCGTTCCCGCGGGAACAATGCGTTTTTCCGGGATATAATAGTAGACTAGACGGTTGATCCGTGTTATAAACCTAGCCCCATACTAAATTTTGTGGTCCCACCAGTAGTTCTCGAGTTAAACCCGGACATACATACAATATGATTCGATACATATGTTGACGTGACTTATAAATTATACAGCACTAGCTTTTTGGCCGCGACTTGCGTCAAATATTGAATTTAATAGGTACAATTCGAGATTTTAGCGTATGCTTTTTTGGTGGGGTAAGTAGGACGTGGTGCAAGGACCGTCGGGATAGCTACCACCGTTTTACTCGTTAACTTACCGCCAAATGAGGATGGTTAATCCATACAAACATTCATCCCCTATTTCACCCCGGCAAAAGTGAATTTTCCAAAAATTATGAAACACGCGTTTAATTATTTCTCATCAAATATATAAACCATAATATCTCGGGCGTCTAACCTCAAAGATGACGGTTCAAATAAGCAAGTATACTAAGTTTCACCCCCTACCTATTCTATTTAACCAAAGATGAAGGTTCATCCATACAAACTTTCATCTCTATTTCACCCCCTTAAAGACGAAATTTCTAAAAATGCTGCAACATGTTTCATTGGATTCTCATAGGCAAGGCACCTAGATCATTTTTTTTATTTCTAACTTAAAAGATAACGGAAAAGATAAGTGTATAAATAATGTATGGATGTACCCCTATTTTTACACTTCCTGTACGAATTTCGAAAAATGCTTTCTTAAACGACGCCTACAACATACAATCAATGTTGTTCCCAAATTTCAAACTTCTATCATCAGCGGTTTGGGCTGGGCGTTGATCAGTCAGTCAGTCAGTCAATCAGTCGCGACATTGCCTTTTATATATACAGATATTATTATCCCACCAGAAACATTGTCATGTAAAAAGTGAAGCCGAGACGAGTGCCTGCGTATTGCTTCTATCCCGTTACTGTAAAAAAAAGTTAAAATCTTAAGTATAAAATCATTTCAAAGTATAAAATCTTATGAAGAGCCAAGCTGTGTCGTTCAAAAAGTCGAAATGTGTGGTTTGGCCGTTTCGTTAATCAATTATAGGCACAAAATAAACACCTGGTGATAAGTTGATAAGCCCATATTATGAGTGTTTACGGCACTGATACGAAACGGCCATGCCCCACATTTCGAATTTTTGAACTATACAGCTTGGCTCTTCCTAAGAACTTATCTGGGGGCACGGGAGTGCCCTCGCCAAGTCTAGCAAAAATCGGCACGGCCATACCATACTTTTCTCGAAGCAGTTTAGGCCATTTTCGACCCCCCTATAACTTCGTTGTGGATAAACTTAGAAGCCTGAATTTTCAGTTGCCAAGCAGGCATTGTACAGTCAGCAGCAGGAGTAGATAAGCTGTCCAGGTGTTCAAAATGACCTACACACGACCTTATTCTTAAGACGTTAAGGGCGTGTGTAGGTCATTTTGAACACCTGGACAGCTTATCTACTTCTGCTGCTGACTGTATAAACACGGTATATTTCAATTTTTTTGAACTTTTTTACAGTAGGTACAACATAGTACCCAGTGGCGTGCACTCCATACAGACAAAAAGACACTGTCTACCCTACCCAACGTTATCTAATTTGCTTTATTATGATACCTAATAGCTTCATCTACATATAAAATATCAGTACATTACGCATTAACTTAAATTCTTAAATTACAAAACAGCTCCATCTATCGGGTCATCATCGTATCCTTTGTACTGTTCTGTACTCGATAGTTACATCCGAAGACAGTCGCAATTCAATACACTAGCGCCGCTACGCACCTTCAACGAGAAAGACGGACACTATTCTGTCTTCCGTCCGAAAACGTCCTTGCGTGCGTCATCATATTGCCAGTGTGCACGACGACAGCGCCAACTAACGGGAGGCGTATGAACCAAACGCACGCAAGCATACCGGCGGAGTTTAGACATGTCTTTTCGAAGCAATTGCAGCATTTCGTATACGTATTGTTATTGTAATATTATTTGTCGTTTTTCCATTTATCTTTTTTGTTATTAATTAATGTTTAGACTATGATGTTGTTTAGTTTGTTCTTGTGCTTTGAAAATATTGATACTAATAAACAGGAAAGTTTTTTTACACTGAATATTTTGTAAACAGCGATTATTGTTTGTGCTGTCTATGAACCATTGAAAATGGTGCATTTTCAAAACTTTCTTTTAGCAAGTTTTAATCGAATAATATTTCATAATATTTAATATTTTAGTATATAAATAGGTATAGGTACAAGATAACCCGAGTTTGAATACGAAATACTAATACTATTCTTGGCCCTCGGGGTGCACTGATTATTCTGTTTCCATTGTTTCGGTACATGGATATTTGTATTGACTTAAGTATACGCCATTATTAATCGAAAAGATGAGAAAATATGCTGAATAGGTACCTATTTGGATAGTCTAATATTACTTTATATTTTGTTGTCTACCCTGTCTAAAATATCTGTGCACGCCACTGATAGTACCAATACGCAGGCACTCGTCTTCGCTTCACTTTTTGCATGGCAATATTTTTGGTGGGATTTATTATTTGGGACCATTTGGTACATTCAAAAGGGATGTGTAATAAAGCTGAGATGTTATATATACTGCGCTATTTTTGTACGAGTATAATTCTATTGACGTTCAAGTTCATAGACATAGACATAGACATTTATTTCTCAATA
>OZ020282.1:367548-431256 GCA_963971205.1 Aethes cnicana
CCCGCGGCGCGCTGCCCGCGCGGGACCTGCTGCCTGCCGCCGGCGCCGGCCTCTTGCTGCACCACCGAGCGCTACTTCTAGGCGAGTAGCTCACATTAATAATAATAAAGAACTGTTTATTTTTCTTCAAATACAAATCTTTTAACTTAAAACTCTAAACCTTAAATTAATAGATTTTTTGCGAGTTTTAATTGAATTCACGTTAAACTAGTATGACATAGATATAATGTTAAGTCGTCACGTACAATTAATTCTATACATTTGGCAAACCGTTTATTAACATCGTTTATTCATTGCTAGTTTTACTTACTCATTTCATTATGGTGCACGATGGAAATTAGATGGCGCGTGGCAGAATCCCTTTTTGCTTAATCCACGCGCCATCTAAGTTGTGCAAACCTGGACTAGGACAGGCGCGGCGCACTCTTTGATTTGTTCGCGCTCGATACAAGTACCCGCCGGCTTCGCACCGTGGCGTGATGATTAGTGGTTGCCGCGCACTGCTAGCGAATGCACGCGCGCGCTTATACTCTTAATGTACGCCGCGACGCAAGAGAGAAAATGTGCTATGAAATTTGAATTATGTCAAAAAATATTGTATTACAGAGGGTTGTATTAACAACAACAGTAAAATGATTTGGTAAAGAGTAAAATGATGAAATTTAGTACCTATGGAGGTAGTTCAAGACAACCCAATTTTTTATTTTTTCTATAAGAATAATAACAATAACTATGCATATACAGTATAGTATCATTGGGTACGCAAATTCTATGTAGGTACTTGGGACGAAGTTGCGGACAACGGCTAGTAGGTAGTAGGTACGCTAGGTGTTTTTAATAATAAAAAAAATAGCTAACTTAACCTAAACATATATTTTGTTAGTAACACTATTCTACCTAACCTATGTACTAATACTAGACGCATCATTTATATGTTCTCGAGTGCGCCAGCCCTAGCGCATGGGCGTGGCCTCTGAAAGAGCGCGCTGCATGTGATAGAAAGAGATGGCCAATTTGGGAGCGTACGGTGCAACAAAACTGGTTTTTTGTTAGCAGTCGGCCTTCTGTACGTTAGTACTATTACTTATTCTGTGACTAGGATGTAAGTGTGGTGTAACTGTATTACCTATGTAAAAAAATCGTTTTGTAATTTTTTTTAGATTGCTCTAAATCAAAAGCTATTTCGAGATAATGATCTGTCTAATACAAGTTGCTAACAAATTAGTCAAGGATATTTTAAGAGATAATAAATTACATTAAAACAATTAACTTTTAACTATAATTAAGGAAAAAATAATAATTAAAATTCGGCGGGAAAACGGCAGGTTCTTAAACAGGGTGTTTTAACGTAGCAAATTTGTTTCCTATTTTTCTCCAAAAAAACATAACAAAACCAATGATGTTTCATACTTAAATGTACTTCGAGAGCCGAGTACTATCAGCTGTAAAAATATCCGTGACTAATGACCTTATATAGATATCACATAAACATATTTTGAAATTTATAACAAAGTTTTAAAAAAAATAGCCGTTAAAGATAAACCTGAAGTGGACGTCATTTAGGCGAAGAAATAGTCAAGTACATCCGGCTGTCATTCGGCAATTCTGACAAAGTCTTTTGTCAGCTTTGCTTTTGATGTTTTACTTATTATCTGAAAATCAGTATGTTGAAAATTTTTAATGTTGTCAATTATTTTATTGCAACGCCAGACCCAACTGTATTTAGGTAGCAGTATTCACACGGGGATCTACTTACGAAGCGTAGCGAGCGTGAAAATTGAAAATATCGAAATTAATTGTTGTATAATGTGAACTATTTTAATTCCAGGAAAGTACTGCGATTTCCACAGACTGTACAAGAGTAGGGAGTTCAAGCAAGCCGGAAAGCTGCTCATTTCGTTGGTCACGTCCAAGATCGTGCCAGACTAGTAAGTAATTTTCCGCTACCACCGTAACAGCCTATTTAGCATTCCCCTGATCAGCAGACCTCTCATGGCGAGAGCGTTTGGGGTTTGGAGTGTGGAATGTGTCATGGTAAGGAGCGCAATCTTATATGGCGAAACAGTTGAAAACGTGTCCAGCGGATTTGATAAGCAACAAAACAAAACACACTCTTCTCACAACCGTTTTCGCTGCGTTTTCGCCTCAGCAGCGCCATCTGAAAGCGCTACTACAGACTATCCGCTTAGGTGGCTTGACTGTAGTGACGACCGCAGCGCCCCCAATTTACCGGATTTGATGTCCACTTTTGGAACTATAAAGATTGCGCTCCTTTACTTCAAACCTCCATAGTTTGGGCTATATTTCCCTCGCAGATAGAGACATCATACACATCTTTGAATTACTACATTTACTAATCAGATGCGCACAGGATATTCTTCTACGGGGAAAGCTCAGTCTTAAATTTAAAATTGACACAAGTAAAAAAAGAAAAGTGCGTGCCGCATTTGAACTCTCCCACGCAGACTCAGTTGCCCATTTATACCAATAACCTTTTCAAAGCCATTGTCAAATACAAAATCCGCCACACGCCAAGGATAGTTGACATGTAAAGTGATGGATCTTATGCATTATGTGTTTAAAATCTTTAATCATACCTTAGCTTAGACAACTTTAGGTGTAGTTGGAGTTCAAAGGGTTAAAAAATGGCCTACTTATTCCGCAATTTCCACTCCAGCTTCACCTCCACATTACTGCTGGACGCCCTTCCGCTGCTGGAAAGCGACGAACTCATCTTCTCCTCATCGGACACCTGCGCCCTGATGTCTTGTCTGGAGCTGCGCGGGGGTCTGGAAGGAGAAAGGGCTGAGCTGCTGCGGCTGGCGCTCGCTCGGAATCTCTCCAGGAGTCTGCTGGCTCCTGACGACCAGTAATGACGCCACCGTATTCCTGCTCGCTAGTTGGCGCCTCTATCTGCAAGGTGGTAGCTGTCAGTGTCAACGTTTTGTCATTTCATACAAGTGTCAATGCCAATGTCAATACAATGTTAGTGGTAGGACCTGGTACTAGGTCCGTGCGGGGTGGTACCACCGTCTTTCTCCGCTAACCTGCCGCCAAATAGCTGTTGTGTTCCGGTAGGGGGTTAAGTCAGCCGGTGAAGTTTCTGGCACAGAGGCATTCCATCTTAGGCCTCAGGGTAGGCAGCGCATTCGAGATCTTATGGTTTCTTAATGGGGGATCATAGGATTGCGGTGTTTCACGGATTCCTCTAGCGGCGGATCCACTCGCGGTCGCCCTCGTTAGCAGCTGACACCTGTAAACACGGCAGACGAAGATTTGGGAGGGGAGAAGGTCCTGGGTCACATAGTTGGTAAATTGGCAATTCATGACCACCATAATCCCAAGAACCGCGCCTTTTTACCCGACTGCGTCAGAAGGAGGGTTATGTTTTTCGAGTGTATGTATGTATTTTTCTTTGGCACGCTGTGTAGCCTAAATGGCTGGATGGATTTTAGCTTGCGAGGTGTCGTTACTTTCGTCTTAATCGTGAAAGTGACACTGGGTATATCAAAGTTGCAAAAAACAAAATGGCTGTTTGGAGGCATTTTAAATGTTTCCAAAAATATTTTTTTGTCATAGCCTATCGAGTGGGGTATCAATATGAAGGGCTGAATGAATGGATCACAAAATTATATATATATATATAATATGTGTGAAATCAAAAGTTTGTTTGCAGTCGGGTTTTGTTTTTGCAAAAAAAAGTACTTATATGATGATCTTGAAAGCTGAATACCAATTTTATGATGCCGACTATACCATCATTTACTAGATAGAGTCTGGCAAACAAAAGCTGATCCTCAAAAGCTCAATTACGCGGCAACACTATACGTCAGATACATTTCGATCACTACTGTTGCCTCGTAATTGAGTTTGATAGGTTCAGCTTTCGTTTGCCAGACTCTATGATATTGAAATTGTTTCAAAACAGTAACCATTTCTAAAAATAATTGAATATTGTGGTTGATCAAGTACCTACCTACAATACAACTGTATAAACTAATGTATGTATGATTATTGTTTAAGGTTCATGTTTGAGAATGAAATGTGTTGCATGACTGTATGATGTTGATTAATAATAAATTGATATTTTTGTATGGATTCCTCTCATTATTTTTCCTTCTTGTACTAATGGATCAGCAACTGTGCAGTTTTTTATACCAAAATTTCAAGTTGTTTAGTGTGGTATAACAAAATAATTATGTTTGGTTTTTATGAAACTTAGTGATGTTTTAATAATAAAGGAAAGGTAGGAATGAAAAACACAGCTTGATTTGACGTTGAAATGTAATCAAATCACAATAAATCACAGTTGTTCTACTGTATCTAAAGTAGCTAAACCTAGGTTCAATTTAATTCCGTTTATAGCATAGAATGTACATGAGATGTTACAAATATCAATGTCTTAGTCCATTATAATTAGACAAGTACATTCACCCTGTTAGGGTATTGCAAGAACTATTGATATGTAATTTATTACATAGATTGTGAGATGAATATCGAATATCCAACACGACACATACACAATGTATCCTTAGCATTTGTTTTTGAGATGTTTATTATTTTAATAAACAATATCTCCACTTTCTGTGGGAGCACGACATAGATTATCTCAGATTCATTATAGATAACAGAAAGTGCTTTACGCACACTCTTGATCTGGAACATTGTTTCTTTGTATAGGTAGGTTACAAATATAAAATAAGAGATGATCTAGAGATGGATTATTTTTTCTTGTTTGGGATAATTTCCCAGTCAGGTAATCACCCCACCATTTGGGACCACTTCCTCATACTCTGATTCTCCAACTCACGGCAAAAAGAAATAAGCGCACAGAACTTGGGTGTTGAATTCCTCTCATATAAAAATTATAGTATAAAGTATAATTTCAGTAGTTCAGTAACAAAACTTATCTTGCCAGGCATTCATGTTTACAATAACTTAAGAGACAAGGGAATGGGCACTCGTTTAAAATAGGAATTAAACGTTAACAGTAAACTATTTCCTGTTGGCGTGAAATTCCTCCATAGATTTCAACTCATGCACATCATAGTTCAATATAGTATCGTGTCCTTTATAATGAAATCGTCCATAGAAATGTTTATTGGTTAGCATGTATGGGAACCATATTTTATCATCCAGCCACATGTCTTCAAACGGTATTTCGTCGTAATTGAACCATTTCGGCGCCATCTCGTCGGTCTCCGTTGGAGTTCCCTCGTAAACCGTTGCGCTGAACACGTGCACATCCATCATTGTTCTGTCGCCTTCAAAAGAAAATTCTAGATGCCCGATATTCTTCAAGTCGCACTTCTTCACCGTGATACAACATTCTTCCTTCAATTCACGCAATGCTGCTTCAACAATCGTCTCATTCGACTCGATTTTGCCGCCAAATCCGTTCCATTTGTTCGCGCCGAAACCACGCTTCTTCAAGCCTAGAAGTATCTGCTTGTCGGTGCGTATGAAAACCAAGGTGAATGCTTTCCTCAAAAGCATATTGGATGATATATTCTCACTTAATTATGAAGTAATTTCTTGATAAGATAATAACAAATAATTAAAACGGCGGCTCAGGCAACTTTTGTGTATTTTGACAGATGACATTCACATAGGCTGTGTTCCGAAACACGCTCTGAGCGCTCACAGCACCTTGCATCCCTTTTCCTCTTGAAAGTAGAGTCCTAAGAGGAAAAAAGATGCAAGGTGCTGTGAGCGCTTTAAGCGCGATTCGGAACGTAGCCATAAACAGTCTTGCCAGCTATAAGTAGTATTAGGTCAGAATTACACGGAGTCAGTAGTGGCACGCCAGTAAAAGTACATTGCTGGGTTCGCGGTTCAAGAGAACTCTTCGAGCCGATTCACTTCGGAATGCATTGACCTATAATAAATAATAACATATGGACGAACAGTGCCTAACAGAAAATGTGAAAATATATGGAGCAAACTGACATTAGAAAATACGTTCCAATATGCTACTAACGCCTCTTTATAACGAAGGCCAAACGGGTGCCCGAGCTGTTCGGGAACCCGTTTTAACGGGGCCATTTTTCTCCGGCTGATAGTGAATCCTTACTTATAATAGATCAATGCCAGAATGGCAGCTTGGCAGCGGCCGGCAGCGGACATTCCGGTGTGAATCGGCCCTTAATATTGACTAGCCCGTGATGACCAACCGTTGGTAAAATCATTGTCCACCAAGTAAAACACTTCTGTTCGATATTGTACTGACTGACAGACAGACAACGAGAACAGAAAAGGCTTGTTAGGTTCCTTGGGGAGTGTAGGGGAGCAGTTAGCAACTCTAAAACTGAGCGACTCCGAGCGAGCATTAAGAGAAAATTTCCCGAAATTCCTACAGGAACGGGAAAAAATGGGGCCTACGCCGGTAATAAGTATGTACTTACTCAACTACTGGGCCGTGGAAGCAGTGGTGGCCTAGTGGTTCGATCTACCGCCTCATGCAGAGGATCGGGGGCTCGATTCCGGCTCGCACCTCTAAGTTTACTTATGTGCGAAATTCGTTGAATTAACCACTAAGCTTTTCGGTGAAGGAAAACATCGTGAGGTAACCTGCACGCATCTGCGAACTAATTCAAAGATGTGGTGTGAAGTTTTTTACGTCGGATTCTTCGACGGAGCTGCAGTTGTCCTTATCGCACCTTTTGTCGCTCCGCCCGCGCCTGCGAGACAGCAACATTGATTTAAATTTCTCAAATCTGAAAAGGGGCTCAGCTCACGTATCCTCTTAATGACTGTTCACTGACTGCAGTGTGTTAAATAGTTGAGAAGAGAGAATATACGAATATTTATAGCACGACCCCGCTTAGAAGGCGCGCGGATTAAGCGATAATAGACTCTGCGTCAACGGCTTAAGTGCTTCGCCGCGCGCCTTCTAAGTTGTGTCGTGCTTAAGTACCATCCTTTCTTTACCTATCAGTTTCGGTTTATAAGGAGACTAGCTTTTTGCCCGCGACTTCGTACGCGTAAAATATTGAATTGAATGCAAATCGAGATTTTAGCGAATGCTTTTTCGCTGGTGGTAGGACGTGGTGTAAGGACCGTCGGGAAAGCTACCACCGTTTCACTCGCTAACTTGCCGCCAAATGATGATGGTTAATCCATACAAACTTTCATCCCCTATTTCACCCCCGTAAAAGTGAAATTTCTAAATATGCTGACACACGAGTTTAATTAATTCTAATCAAATATTTAAACCATAATATCTCGGGCGTCTAACTTCAAAGATGACGGTGCAAATAAGCATACAAACTTTCATCCCCTACCTACTTATCTATTTCACCCCCTTAAAAGTCAGATTTCTAGAAAACTCAAATATATCACATTTTAGCTCTCGGTTCTTGGTTTTGAAACTGAAGTTATGAAATAAATTAACTCACTACTTATTTTTTTTTAGAAAACCGCCTTTAACTAAGAGTACAAGTAAAGGTTTACACAATTTATTAGGCGCGCGAATTAAGCAAAATAACAAACTCTGCGTCAGCGGCTTCAGTGCTTCGCCGTACTTCAGGACTTGAATAAGAAGGTTCAATAGAGTTTGGAAAAACAACAGCACAAAAAAGTTTGTAAAGAAGTTTTTTGTGTCAAAGTCTGGCAATAGCTATGTGTCAAAAGAAATGTTTGTTTACTTTCTCCTCTTACTCGAATCTTTAATCAAGGTGAACGGGTCAATAGCTGTAATCGACAAGGGTCTGTTCCCCCTACAAAGAAACTCAGTGGCGATACAGTTGTATGCGGATATTGAAAACATGAATCGGGAGAAAGCTTGCAGAGTACACACTGTGACCAAAAGGTGCTGTCTGACCACAAGACCTTCCGACTGTGATCCCATATACGTATTCTGTCCAAGCGAGTTAATAATCAAACCCAAAGATAGAAAGACGATAGTGTGCATTTATCCTACTGTATTTCAGCATGACAAAGCGGGTTTCTGCGAGTTTTCTCTAAATTATAAATGCCCTCGTAGACTCCGTGAACGCCAAGATTTCAACATCACTTTTAATACAGGAATCGCGATATTAGAAAAGAAATCAAAGGACATGCGAAAATATATCAGAGAAAGCGAAGTCACGCCCTGCGCATCCATTGATGAAGATTCTTTAAACGGTTGTTCGCCAGTCGACTGCAGCATGAAATACACCGACGAGAAACCGTATTACGATACGAACTTAAACAGATGTGTTAAAGCAGTGACGTGTATAGGTGATCCTAAGAAACCTTTAGCTGATACGGCTTACTTACCAGATGTCAATTTATGTAGGGACTTAAGTCACCCCGCCCAGATCCAAGACATATACGCCATTAGCAACGGCCTATCCATCGTCACAGAAAGTTCTAGAGGAAACGAATTGGTTGCAAAAGTGAATACAAACTGTACAACTATATCCCAAAACTTGGCTTTGCTTTGGGACCTGATGACGGGAAAACTATGTCCGTCGCAGAAAGGACTAGCTATAGATTACTCTGGACCGTGCAAGGTCGCTTTATTATCGATAGTGTGTTACATTGCTGGTGTCACCTCCTCGATCGTGGCTTGTGTTTGTGGTGTTTACTTGTCAGCATGGATCCGCCGTAATTGGGATTGTAGCACTCTTCATGATTGCTATGGGAATTTCAAGCAGAAGTTTTCGCGTAGTTATGATGATGATGATTATGTTCCAAGCGCTAGGAACAGTTATGTCAAAAATTGCCTGTTACGGGAAATTATCAACCGCGACATACCGTTGGAGTTAAGACACAGTGCAATAGATGTTTGCGACAGGATAGGTAGGGAAGTAAGATCGAAAAAGAGATATAGGTACGAGGAGGTAAACGCTTCGATCCCGTCGAGAGGGATGACATCAGATTCTTCAACTAGTTTGCTGAGAGCTAGCGACGACGAAGGGAGTGGTTCTTGTAAATAAAGTGCCTCGCATTACCCTTGGTTTTGATTATTCGTAACGGTTAATCTAGTCGTATATATCGAGATCTAGGTTCAGGCACAGTTAACGACGTCGATGATCGCTGCGCTATCGCTACGAGGAGAGAACTAGGAAACCATTGCAATTCCAGCAAAGGCATGCCCCTTAGTTACAATAAGATACTTACCTAAATGAGTAGATACCTACATAAGGAAGTACAGTCACCTGCAAATTATATAGTAACCAGATACCCTAGTACGGTGGGTGAAATGTTTCGAAAAAGAGGACTATACACCCGATCAGGTAGGTAGTCTTCCACTTTTTTTAATAAGTACCTACGACTGCGTAGAGATCTTCTACTATCTAAAGTCCCGCGCCTTCACAAATCAAAACGCTTCAATGTATTTAAAAAGCACCACCAACACTCTCAACGCATGTGTGCGCGCCGAGACAGCCATCAACTATGCGTTGCGAGTGTTGGTAGTGCTTTTTAAATAATAATAAAAAAATTAAAGCGTTTTTAAACGTGAAGGCGCGGGACTTTAGATAGTAGAAGATCTCTACGTACGTTAAATAGGTACATACAATCACGCCTTTTTCCCATACATACATAGGTAGACAGAACAGAAACCACTTCTTTCCATTTGAAGAAATCAAAAATATCTAATTTGGTACTTATGATGCCTTAATAATAAAATTATCATCATCATCATCAATCAAAGTATTTGGGCGTAAAATATGTGACACGATTTTATTATTTTCATAAAAAAGTAGGTACTTAGGTGAAGGGTGAATTTGTGCATACAATAAGTAGAACATCATTAAAAAAAATCTATTCGACATATTGATTTGGGTAAAGTCCCTAGCTGTAAACAGGATAAAAGGAGCAACATTATTAGACGTAGTTAAGTAGTCTAATTTAACTGTATATGACGAATCATTTTATCAATTCATAACACAACAATATCCCGTAAGGATGCCCTTCCATCAATGCCTAATGAAGTAGGTAATTTTTAGCCTTCGACACACAAAAGGGGTTTACTTCAAACAGTTTCTGAGGTAATTGATTTAGAAATTGTTAATTTTACTAACAATCTACCGACTCGTTGACTCATACTTCATACGTGCTGGACATGGCGTCCAATAGAATCACCAGGGTGATCTCAATGGACATATTCCTACATTATAATCACCTGGGTGATCTACTCATGATCCTATTGGACGTCGTGGTCAAGAAAGGTACCCAGATTCACTAGAGCCGACACACAACCTACGTAATTCGCCGAATGAACGGTTCAAAATCTTCGAGAATTTGGACAATCCAGTGTTCCAGAACTTCCAGATAACGAGCAGGCGTTATGGAGGCCGGTTTGTCCCCCAGAATTGCACATGAGGAACAACGAAAACGGGAGTCGGATCGTTTTTGACGTGATAACGTCTTATCAATCGGTGAACGCCGTTTGCGCGTACGAAAAAACGTGACGCAATAGTAAACGTTCCGCATGAGCCGAGCGCGCAAGCGAGAGCGCGGAACAAGCGATAGAGAGGCACGATCGGCCTAAGCGTGACGTATCACGTAAAATTATCGTCCGTGAACCGACTTTACGACAACCAATTTTTTTTTAACAGAAACCCAAGCCCAAACCCAGTTCGCAGGACAATCATAGACAACGGGGACGGGTTATAGGTTAGAGCCATACACCTTGAGCATTTACTGAAGTAGGTATGTTTGATTGAATAGTTAATTAAATAATTATTAAGATGCCATGAGCGTGTTTTACTTCAACTGGATTATTTGAGAAGTACCGTACCCTATTACTAGGCCTACCTGTTCAATAAGATGATAAGATCTAGAAAAATGTGCGGAAATGATCGACTCCACGTATCGGTGGTACCTAAGTGGTAAGTACTTACAGTCAGGCCCTAGACATTTCGTGAATGCACAAATAATACCTAAGTACTACAAAATAGGGATGACGACAACTTTTTTTTCCTTAGTCTATCAGGAAGATTATTGAAAAGTATTGGACACGTATTTTTTTCTTTTTTCACGTAATCAAACTTATACGGAGATATATTGAGTTGAAATGTCGCGTGACGTCACGGTTAGGTACGATTTATACCTAACGGCGACGCAGTTAGCCCCCACTCTCCAACTTTAATGCGTTTTAACTTAGTCATTGTTTGTTAATTTGATAAAACAAAAAATACGTGTCCAATATTTTTTTATTACCTGACTGACGGACTAATTAGAATTTCGATTTCTTCACCCTGTCGTCATCCCTATTGAGAAGGTATCAAAGTGGCTCATTAATTTTCACCTCAGCAGCTCGAACAAGTAGACTTTGCTGTCAGAAATTAGTGAGCAAAATCGTGTTTTCTCAAAAATGGCCGGGAAACTCGTCATTGTCTGCTTTCTATCAGACTGCGAAGTGCGTCATTAACGATCAGTCAAAAATTAAAAAAAAAAAACTCAACTGCATGCCCCGGAAATTTGTATGAATTTACTTCCGCGGCATGTATAAGCGCAGGGAATGTCGTATGAAATTTCATTATCGTACAGGTACTTTTTTTTTAAACTGATAAATACGCGAAGGAATTCCCAAACAGCCAAGTCTGCATGTTCTGTATCTGTCAATTGACGCGAAACCAAACGTTTTTATCCGTGTCTGAAACAGCGCAATGTATTTCAGAACGGAATTTAAAAAAAGAACGATCCATAAAGAGCGGGAGTTCTTGTCTTGTATCAGATTTATTTAGCTAAATTTCATGAAAATAGTTTACTAGTTTGGTTTAAAAATTAATAAAAGGTCTTAATTTTTATAAAAAACGAGAAATCTACATGCGAGTTTTTAACTTGCCGTGTTAGTGTGTCTGTTAAAGTCAAATATCGGTGAATACGAAATAATACTGGCGTTCCATTGGATTTGTTGTAAGTACTTGACTACCTTTGTGTGCGTGTCAATGCTGTATTATGATTATTATGAATACCTAATATCAAGGTTTTTTTTCATTTTTGAGAAAAGCACTATATAAGCCTCGGCACGTGAAAGGCTTTGCAGGCTTCGTACATATTAAAGGGCCTCGGCGAAGCCTCGGCCCTTTAAACCAGTACTCAGCCTGCAAAGACCTACTTTCCCGGCCACGGCAATAATGTACTATTGTTTCACTCAGTGAGACAATAGTTATTTGTGCAACAAGAGAGCAAAATAGTTTTTTGCTTCGAGTGCCATGTTTGAGTCCTGAGCTAGCGAAAGATTCTATAGTTGAATCACGAGCGTTCAGCGAGTGATTCTAGTTTAGAATCTTGAGCTTAGCGAAGGACTCAAAGGCACGAGAAGTAAAATAAATTGCTCTCGAGTAGCACATACAATTTTTCACCTCAGTAGCGAGAACACATAAAAGGTACTTGCAAAGAATACTTACAACACGAAAAATATGAAATAACATTTCTTCTTCACTCCTTTCACTCAAATTATTACTTGAATTTCATGTTTTAAAAGAATTACTTTAAAGTTAGTTATCGAAAATTAAGAAGAAAGACATGATTTGACATGAGACAATGGCGGCAATTTTCCAAACGTATGTTCGGAAACTAGTACAATGATAAATTTCGAATTTATTCGGTAATATTTGACAACTTTTAGTTTACTTTAAATTAAAACTTTAGTTTAAAATGATTACAAATAACATAATTATATGAAATATAAGTTATTTGAAAATTGTAAGATTTTCAGAAGTTAAAACAACGTATAATTTTAATGTCTTAAAATACGGCGTACTGATGCGTTGCGCGTATCCGAAAGTTTCTAATTCAGTTTTTTTTCTACGAAAATAGATTCGCAGTAAGACTTGCCTAGTATAATTCTACCTCTTTTCTAAAAGAAATGAAAAGAAGAGAGCGGATAAAATCGAGATAGTTTGAATTATTGGTATAAGAAGTAGTTACTAGTTAGATGCCGCAATATGAAATGACCATTCGCAGTAATCAAATAAAAAAAAAAGAAAAAGCGCGGGAACGATTTAACTGTGGCTGCAAGGCTTAAGCCTTTGCCTTTGCCTGATGGGATTCTCTGATGGGATAAAAGGATTTAAAAAAAAACAAATTAAAAAAATACTTTGTCTCACTGAGTGAAACAAACACGATTTTGCTCACTAATTTCTGACAGCAAAGTCTACTTGTTCGAGCTGCTGAGGTGAAAAGTACTTTTTTAATTTGTTTTTTTTTTTTAATCCTTTTATCCCATCAGACAATCCCATGAGGCAAAGGCAAAGGCCTAAGCCTTGCAGCCACAGTTAAATCGTTTCCGCGCTTTTTATTTTTTTTTATTTTATTACTGCGAATGGTCATTTCATACTGCGGCATCTAACGAGTAATTACGAGTTATTAATAATTCAAACTATCTTGATTTTATCCGCTCTCTTCTTTTCATATCTTTAAGAAAAGAGGTAGAATTATACTAAGTCTTACTGCGAATCTGTTTTCGTAGAAAAAAAAACTGAATTAGAAACGTTCGGATACGCGCAACACATCAGTACCGCCGTATTTTTAGACATTAAAATTATACGTTGATTTAACTTCTGAAAATCTTACAATTTTCAAATGACTTATATTTCATATAATTATGTTATTTGTAATCTAAAGTTTTAATTTAAAGTAAACTCAAAGTTTTCAAATATTACCGAATAAATTCGAAATTTATCATCAAGTACTAGTTTCCGAACATACGTTTGGAAAATTGCCGCCATTGTCTCATGTCAAATCATGTCTTTCTTCTTAATTTTCGATAACTAACTTTAAAGTAATTCTTTTAAAACATGAAATTCAAGTAATAATTTGAGTGAAAGGAGTGAAGAAGAAATGTTATTTCATATTTTTCGTGTTGTAAGTATTCTTTGCAAGTACCTTTTATGTGTTCTCGCTACTGAGGTGAAAAATTGTATGTGCTACTCGAGAGCAATTTCTTTTACTTCTCGTGCATTTAAGTCCTTCGCTAGCTCAAGATTCTAAACTAGAATCACTCGCTGAACGCTCGTGATTCAACTATAGAATCTTTCGCTAGCTCAGGACTCAAACATGGCACTCGAAGCAAAAAACAATTTTGCTCTCTTGTTGCACAAATAACTATTAAGTAACTGTAGGGACAACCTACCTAATTTAAAGAGCAGACGAGGGTGACCACGGGGCCGATCATTTTGTCTTTTTTATCACTAATTACACCTACGGTAAAATTTAATCGTTTGCTCTGAAAGCGCATGCGCTGCATTCGCTTTTAAATACTGCTTGGGTAAAACTAAATTCTGTTCACAATTTATGTGTCACCCTATTGACTACAATTTTAATAAGACCAAATTAGTAATAGTAATTACTAACTGATTATTACTATACTAAACAAGAATTAAAACTACTTAAAAATAACTAAAATACTTAAAATTACTTAAAAATAAATAAAAATTAAACAAAATCTAAAAACGGCCCCCGCGGCGTGGCACCGAAGATGCTGGCAGCATTTCCCCGTTGTATAGCGATGCTCAAGCGTTGAGCGAGGAAGCTGCCAGCTCACCCTATTTGTAGAGGTACGAGAGTGAGTGAGATGTAAAAGTTTGTTATATATTGGAGAACTCGACCAACTCAATCATTCTCATCCGTAAATAGCTTGAATTGGACAGACAGCTTAACATTCGACCGCAAGTAATGATAAGATACATAAATAAATAGAGGAAACTATAGTGTTGAACTCACATTTATTTTTAGACGCTACAATGGAGGTGTGTGTTTATATCATACTGCTGGTCTTTCTTACTGTGTCAGGTAAGCGTACTATATTATATCTTTTAACCGACTTCGAAAAAAGGAGGAGATTCTCATTCCGTCTGTATGTTTATTTTTTGAATGTATGTTCCTCGATTACTCCGTCAATTGTGAACCGATTTCGATGATTCTTTTTTTAATAGAAAGGTGGTACCTCCGGATTGGTCCCATTTTAATTTGGTTCAGTTCTGATGATGGGATCCATGAGAAAAGGAGAGACCTCCTCAAAATTTGAAGAAAGATCAATATCAAATTCAAAGAACATCAATTTCAAAGACTGAGCGACAGTGAGACATGTCCCGTTATGTACATACATGTTTGAAAACTAGCCGAAGAGAAATATTTAAAAAATAAAAAATAAAGCCGACTTTACACTCCGCCAGCCTGCAGTGTCAACCGACCCAAAGCTGATGACATGTTATAGTGAACTGTCACCGACTTTGCAGGCTGCCGGAGTCTGAAGTCGCTTTTTAGGGTTCCGTCCGTACCCAAAGGGTAAAAAGGGACCCTGTCAGTAAGACTAGCGGAGTCTTCTGTCTTTTTGTCTGTCCGTCTGTGACCAGGCCATGGAAGAATGAACTACACTTGTAGTTGATTTTTCCATGGTCCAGGCGTCTATTACCAACGTGTCAACCAGACATTTCACCCAGTTGGACGGTTAGTATTTTTTTTTCCCAAGCGTTAATCTGGTTTGTCGGTTAGTAGTAGGCTTTCCTGACCCACACCCTGGTTGTAAGGTTGGTACTTTTTTTTTCTTAACTAACCACCAAGCTGGCAACTAGGTAGTCAGTTAGTATTTTTTTCCTAATTAGCCAATTTTTTTGCCAACCAGGTGGTCAGTTAGTATTTTTTCCTAATTAGCCAATTAATTTGCCAACCAGGTGGTCAGTTAGAACATTTTTCTCAGCAGACCAACCAGGCATGCCGATTAGGTGGTCAGTTAGTACATCTTTCCCAGCAGACCAACCAGGCATGCCGACCAGGTGGTCAGTTAGAACATTTTTCGCAGCAGACCAACCAGGCATGCCGACCAGGTGGTCAGTTAGTATTTTTTTCCTAATTGGCCAATTTATTTGCCAACCAGGTGGTCAGTTAATACATCTTTCCCAGCAGATCAACCAGGCATGCCGACCAGGTGATCAGTTAGTACATTTTTCTCAGCAGACCAACCAGGCATGCCGATTAGGTGGTCAGTTAGTACATCTTTCCCAGCAGACCAACCAGGCATGCCGACCAGGTGGTCAGTTAGAACATTTTTCGCAGCAGACCAACCAGGCATGCCGACCAGGTGGTCAGTTAGAACATTTTTAGCAGCAGACCAACCAAGTAAATTTACACCTGAACCTTATCGCCGCCGTTGGCATGATATCAAGTCAGTTGATCGAGTGCCCCACACGCCAACGACTTTATATCAATTCGACGTAAACAATGTTAAGGCAACCTACGTGCTATCAATTAAAATCCATTTTCAGTATTTTGCTACGAAGACTTTGGCGTGTGAAACACGACTTACGGAGTCTGACGTGGCGCTGAATAGGTTAATAATAAATAAATGACCAATTATCATTTTTCAGCATTTATAGATTGCATGGGTAAGGAAAAACATAACTTTACATTCTTATTAAAATAAAATATAGTAAAAAGTTCTTCACTCGTTTCTCTACACTTCAAAATTTGGTCATTCTTCAGTGAACGTCATAATAAATATCCATTTGTATGTTGTATGGCAAATACTGCTTAAATTTAAATGAAACTTATTTCATTTTATGCAAATAATGCCCGACGGAAATTTCATTATTCAAAAGCTGCTTCTGGCACTTGAGTATGTACATATCGTTTTTAATTTGTGATACAGACCGTATAGTCGGCGGTTTATTGTTTAAGATCTGTTTACTACAAACAGCATAGTATGCAGAGTCTTTCAGCAAGAAATTCAGTAATTGTATAATGTCTACTCTCTTTCTTGATATATTACTATTCAATTTGAAGTTCCATCCTTCCAAAAAGTTTGTGGTTCGGTGACGTTCACCAAAGACCGACCAAAGATTTATAAAATCTGCACTCCGAAGCCAAAAATCTTCAAAATATTTCAAGAATTTTGGCACTTTCACTGAATCTTGAAGTTCGAGAGTATCTTCTTTTATGAAGTTCCAGCCCTCATGGATTTTATTAAAGGGCAGCAACGACAGCACAGCAGTAAGAGCTACAATCCGCCGTGTATTTTTATCGGTGGTAAGGCCCAGTTCTCTAGCTTTACGCCAAATTGACTTATTTGAATGATAGTAACACCCATTGAGCTCTATGCCTGGGAAAACATGTACTGGGTAATAGCTTGCATGGTAGCCTCTTCGTAATCAGTTTTATACTTTTCTGGCTGCCAGTCTGGTATTCTTGATTTTATCAAGTGAAATAAGGTTTCATAAATACGCTTTGTCTTACAAGATAGCAACACGTACACGAGTGGTATTATGTTCGTAGAACTTTCGGTACTTCCTAGATCACCGTGTATGACATACAGCTGAGCAAAAGGCTTCGGACAGCTCTTGAAAGTGCCGTCACTTAAAAACATTTTTATTTTACCCATTAGGCGTCTCGACTCCATTCCACAAAAAAATATTATTCTATCTCCTTCGAATTCATAGTCCGCCAATAGGAATGATTCAAATTTTTTAGGTACTTCTACATCCACTACATCTCCATGGTTAATTTTCTTTACGCCCGCTTCTTTGTTTCTATTATAATACATCCGAGTCTTGACGTTGCGAAACGGAGGAATTTCACATAATAGATCTACGCCTTCATCTTGAAGAGTACTAACGGTACTCTGGTAGATTTGTGGTAACGGAACGCCATCTAATTGTTTGCTTCTTTTAACACAGGCGTCAAGTTGCAAGTCCACAATATTTTTATTGTAATTTTGATGACACGTGTGTGGTTTTTGTTTTTCAATATTTGTGTCCTGTTAACAAAAAAATAATATTTATAGCAAGTAAAGCTAATCTGCCTAAAATTTATTACATAAACAGATTTTGTGACAGTAATAAAGAATATCTAGTATTCGTACCGAAATTGTAATGTTTCCCATACACTTCATTTTCTTACGCTGGGAACAAACCCAAAACACATTTTTGTTTTTATATTCCCTTTTTTTGTGGTATTGATATCCATCATGAAGTAAAACAGAGCCGCCGTTGCGAGATATGTAATCCAATTCATTCATTCTTGCATTATAATAATGTACCTATATGCTCACGACAAACTATAATGACAATAACATAAATGAAGCAAATCTGAATCATGACCTAAATTAAAACAACAGATTGTTTTAGTACAGTAAAAAATTGTGCCAGTATTTTATAATTTGTACTTTTATACCTTTGAGTTTGTATTTTTTCACTATCTACTCACTGAATACGGTTAAATAATTTAATTGATAGGTAAAGCACTGCAATATTGAAGTAGAAGATAAGAAATCAATTATTGTATCTGCTACTATTCACTATTATTATTTTTTGTCACATTTGAATGGTTCGAGTCCCGACTGAGGCAAGCAATTTTTCATAAATCCATAAATACAGATTTTTTTTAAAACAAAGGAAAATCTCCTTTACACAGTATGTGCTATTTACAATATATTTAAGGTAGTTGCCTTCTATGTGGCATTCGATCTTTCCACCCTGTATATTTTTTATTTAGTTTACAGAAAGAAAAACAGATGGCGTTGGGTCGCATCACCAACCAACTAAGCCAAACTTTGGCTTTATAATATGTACCAGACGACATTGAGCTGAAAGTGACTAAACACAACTTTCACAGATTGTCAATTCATCATTAATTAAAATGTTCTAACTGATCACCTGGTCGGCATGCCTGGTTGGTCTGCTGGGAAAGATGTATTAACTGACCACCTGGTTGGCAAATAAATTGGCCAATTAGGAAAAAAATACTAACTGACCACCTGGTCGGCATGCCTGGTTGGTCTGCTGCGAAAAATGTTCTAACTGACCACCTGGTCGGCATGCCTGGTTGGTCTGCTGGGAAAGATGTACTAACTGACCACCTAATCGGCATGCCTGGTTGGTCTGCTGAGAAAAATGTTCTAACTGACCACCTGGTTGGCAAATTAATTGGCAAATTAGGAAAAAATACTAACTGACCACCTGGTTGGCAAAAAAATTGGCTAATTAGGAAAAAAATACTAACTGACTACCTAGTTGCCAGCTTGGTGGTTAGTTAAGAAAAAAAAAGTACCAACCTTACAACCAGGGTGTGGGTCAGGAAAGCCTACTACTAACCGACAAACCAGATTAACGCTTGGGAAAAAAAAATACTAACCGTCCAACTGGGTGAAATGTCTGGTTGACACGTTGGTAATAGACGGGTCCAGGCTTGTCCGCCTGTCTCATGCGCCGTGATAGTTAGACAGTTGAATTTCACACAGCCAAAACTGCTGGTTGCAGGAAACTGAAATTTGGCATATAGGTTCCTTGGGGGGTGTAGAGGACCATTGAGAGAGGATTCCTCAAAATTCTTAGGGGATCGGGAAAAAGTCGCGTTCAAAAGCTAGTAGGAAATAAAAATGCTACAGGTGGGTCTAATTCGTGACTCCTCACGAGCAACACTAGTACACTCCGTCGGAGGTAATTGGAAAAACATCCTGCTCGAGTTGTTCGATGACTTCGACAATATTGCGAAGTTCTGAAAAATGCTGAATTCTGAAAGCCTTTATCTCAGAAACTATTGGGTGTACAGAGACGGTTCTAGTCTCATATTTAGAGAAAATTTAGTCTTCTTTAAAAACGACCTGGGGAAGGTAGTACCAAAAACGAGTCCTTTAGGGTCAAAATCGCCAAAATCTGAAAAGCAGCCGAAATTTTCACGTTTATTTTTTATTTTAGTCAAAGTTGCGTTCGGCGCTCGAGACAAGCACAAACAAGCTTGCAAAAAACAGAACTACCGGATCTGACGCACACGCTGAGGGTACACAAATTCGTCTACGCGGGACGAAGTGGCGGACAAACGGCTAGTCGTTACTAAGTACAATTTTTTATTCGCAGAGGGGAAGCAGTTCCGAGTCGACTACACGTACGATGCCTCAATCGACGGTTGGTTAAAGCTTCACGTTATACCAGCGACCTGGAAGGATGCTCGCCTGCGGTGCCAGCGCGAAGGTAACCCTGGAACTCCATCACTCAGACCGCGAATCGGTGGCCATTTTTATCTAAATGTCTGTTTAAATAAGGACATTATCACAATCCTGTCAGCCGAAAGACGTGCAGCCGAAACCGGAAAAAAATAGTTTAAACATTTCCGTGCCCACCTCCAAGCTCCCATCATCAGATCAGCTCGTTGGTACCATATTATTGCATTGTCATCCAAGTTACATATACGCGCCAAGTTTCATCATGATACGATAATCAGAAGTGGGTTAAATTTTGCTTGCAAGATTCCATTACATAGTATTAAAAAAGTTAGTGTAAAAAGCAAATTGGCTACATACGAGCACGTTTACACCAGCGCTATTGCTGAGTTATTTTATTTGTAAGTAGGTATAACAAATAACTTTCTTTTTTCATTCATTTTTCAAGGTGCTGTACTTGTGTCTCCCGAGGATAAGAGCATATTGGAAGCTATGAAGAAAGAGCTCACCATTTCTAAAGTGTCGTGCGGCATTCACACGGGCACCCACGCCACCTTCTCCAAAGGAGACTATCATACTATCCAAGGTTAATGTTTTGACAATATTTCAGTACTTCCTGGAAAGTTAGCTAGCTAGTTAGTTAGCTACTTAGCAGAGCTATTTAGAAGACGGTGAACTGGTTAACTCGGCATCGCCTCGCCTTGCACTTTAGATTCTTTATGAAATTCAAAATGTAAGTACCTATTTCAATAGGTTTATTGCCTTTTGTTGTAAGTAACTGCATCTGGATTTATTTCTACTTTCTTGGATCATACAAGACCACACGATGCAGTCATGATGTGTAGCAGAAACTAACTTTATTAAATGCAGCGTAAATATGTATTTTTAAAACTAGACAAAATGGAGACTCTTAAATCGACGATGACGGAGCACACCCACATGCCGAACACTTATGAAAATGTTCATTTCGGGCAGATGCCAATATTTAAAGTGATTGTTTTAAGTTTGAAATACAATCAATCATTACTATAACTAACCTACCCATATCAACTAAACTCGAGTTAGAAACCGATAGCGGCGTTGGTACAAATGGGCCTTAGCCAATAAAACCCAATGAGGGCTGCGCCATCTGGTGAGTTTTTTCAGGAAACACTCATGAAATTATTACAAATGTATAGCGATGCAATCATCACCTCACGGATTGCGTTGGTTGCAGATTGTAGCGAAGCCGTTTCTTGCGTATAATCGCGGAACCCATTCTTCGCTACTACTACAGCCTATTTGCGTTCCACTGCTGGGCACAGGCCTCCTCTCACCACGAGAGGGTTTGGGCTATAGTCCCCACGCGGGCCCAGTGCGGATTGGGAACTTCACACACATCTTTGAATTACAGGCAGGTTTCCTCACGATGTTTTCCTTCAGCAAAAAGCTACTTTAAATTTTGCACATAAGTAAACTTAGAGGTGCGAGCCGGAACCAAACCCCTGACCATGAGAGGCGGTAGGTCGAACCACTAGGCCACCACTTCTTCGCTACGTGCATTGCATTATAACATTTTTTTATGTTACTAGGAGTACCTCTCTTCAAGTTCCAAGATTTAATAACCTGGGCACCAAACGAGCCCGACAACTTCGATAACAGCGAAGAGTGCCTGGTGATGCTGCCGAATGGCACGATGGCCGACGCTCCTTGTACCGACGTGCTGCCCTATCTCTGCTTCAAAAAACGCAGCAAAAACGTGATCAACAATGGCTGTGGCACCGTGGACAACAGTAAGGAACCTAGTAAAGGAGCGCAATCTTTATAGTTCCAAAGGTGGAAACCAAATCGGGTAAATTGGGGGCGCTGCGATCGTCACTCCAGTCAAGCCACCTAGGCGGATAGTCTGCAGTAGCGCCTTCAGATGGTAAGGCAGCAAAAATGGTTGTGAGGAACGGGTGTGTATTGTTTTGCCGCTTATCAAATCCGCGGAACACGTTTTCAACTGTTTCGCCAGATAACATTGCGCTCCTTACCAAGACAACATTCCACACTCCATAAGCCATAGTTGCAATCCTGTCATAGAAGAAGTACGGTAAACTTAAAAATGACAACCTTTATACAAATCAGCGTAGAGATCTTCTACTATCTAAAGTCCCGCGCCTTCACATTTCAAAACGCTGCAATGTATTTAAAAAGCATACATGTGTTGGGAGTGTACTCCCAACACATGTGTGCGTGCTGAGACAGCCATCAACTGTGCGTTGAGAGTGTTGGTGGTGCTTTCTAAATAATAATAAAAAAATTGAAGCGTTTTGAAATGTGAAGGCGCGGGACTTTAGACAGTAGAAGATGTCTACGCCCGAAATAAATGTAAAATGCGATTATAGATGTCGCTGCCCAAACCATAGACAAGGTAATATATAGATTGATAATCTCCTTACATTGCAGCGTACATTGGAAAAGATATGTAATCATCTGTATGGGAGCAATATGAAGGAGGCGTTTCAAATAGAAAAAATAAAAATGTTTAAATGTGTTTAAATTTTCATACAGGCTACCTAGACAGTGACATCTATTATCGCATTTAACACTTCTTCCGGGTTCACCTTACTTTTAGCCAGAAGGAGGGTTATGTTTTTCGAGTGTATGTATACATATGGCAAAGAAATATACATATACACGGTGGGTCAGAAAATATGGCAAATAATTAACCCACAGTATCGGCTATCGATTCTAAGTGTATTGTATAGGTCTTTAATTTTTTTTGAGTTGGTAAAAAAAAAACCATTTTGTATAGGATTCAGGCGTCGCTCACACAACCAATCCCATATACATTTTTTTTTAACAACTCAAAAAAAATTAAAGACCTATACAATATGCTTAGAATCGATAGCCGATACGGTGGGTTAATTATTTGCCATATTTTCTGACCCACCGTGTATATGTATGTTTCTTTGGCAACGCTGTGTAGCCTAAATGGCTGGATGGATTTCAGCTTGCGAGGTGTCGTTAGATTCGTCTTAATCGTGAGAGACACTGGGTATATCAAAATTGTAAAAAAGAAAATGGCTGACTTTGGGAGGCATTCTAAACGTTTCAAAAAATATTTTTTTGTCATAGCCTATCGAGTGGGGTATCAAAATGAAGGGCTATATGAATGGATCACAAATATATATATATAATATATGTGAAATTAAAAGTTTGTTTGCAGTCGGGTTTTATAATTTTGCAAAAAACGAGTTATACTTGTTTTGGAGACAGCGGCGCCTCTAGCGGATTTCACTCGCAACTCTCATTTCAGACTATGTGCTGGACGCTCGCTCGGGCAGCTGCTATAAGTTCCACCGCGAGCCGCAGCCCTGGGCGCGCGCGTTCGCCGCCTGCGCAGCGGAGGGTGGACACCTGGCCATCATCAACAGCGACGCGGAAGCCCAGGTCAGCAGTAGTAGCAACAGCAGCAGCAGAAGCAACAGCAGCAGAAGCAACAACAGCAGCAGCAGTAGCAGAAGCAGAAGTAGCAGCAGCAGCAGCAGAAGCAACAGCAGCAGAAGCAACAACAGCAGCAGCAGTAGCAGAAGCAGAAGTAGCAGCAGCAGCAGCAGAAGCAACAGCAGCAGAAGCAACAACAGCAGCAGCAGTAGCAGAAGCAGAAGTAGCAGCAGCAGAAGCAACAGCAGCAGAAGTAGCAACATCAGCAGCAGCAGCAACAGCACAACAGCCTATTCACATCCCATTGCCGGGCACAGGCCTCCTCTCATCGCGAGAGGGTTTGGTTTGGGTTATAGTCCCCAGCCCAGTGCGGAGTGGACTTCACACACGAATCTTCACACAAGGTTTCCTCAGGATGTTTTCCTTTATCGAAAAGGTCAATTCGAATTGAAATTCGCACATAAGGAAAGTGCGAGCCGGATTCGAACCTCCGACCGTCTACATGAGAGGTGGTAGGTCGACCCACTAGGCCACGACGACTCATAGCCCAGGTCAGAGTTGGGCGTAATCAATTGCTTTTGGAAATTATGAGGGCCACCGACACCTTATTCCTTCTCACCAGTTGGCGCCACTGTCGTGTGAGTTGCAGTAATCGTATCTTTAAAATATAATATAATCTGGAAGTAAGTAATCAAGTAATGGATTACTATAATTACATAGGAATCGACATGGATTTGATATTATACTTTAAGCGCAGGTAAATCCATATCCACATTATCCACATCAATATTATAAATGCGAAAGTAACTCTGTCTGTTTGTCTGTCTGTTACCTCTGCACGCTTCATCCGCTGGATCGATTTGGATGAAATTTGGTATGGAGATAGTTGGAGTCCCGGGAAAGGACATAGGATACTTTTTATCCCGGAAAAATGCGTAGTTCCCGCGGGAACGCGATAACCGAATTCCACGTGGGCGAAGTCGCGGACAGAAGCTAGTTAATATTATAAATGCGAAAGTAAACTCTGTCTGTCTGTGTTTCTGTCTGTCTGTCTGTTACCTCTTCACGCTTCAACCGCTGGACCGATTGACATAAAATTTGGCACGGAGATAGTTGAAGTCCCAGGAAAGGACATAGGCTACTTTTTATCCCGGAAAAACGCATAGTTCCCGCGGGAACGCGATAAACGAATTCAACGCGGGCGAAGTCGCGGGCAGAAGCTAGTTCCCTATAAGTATCACTGATTACCTATCTTAATACGTAAATAAATATTGTCGTATATTGCCCGCGAACTTTCGTCCCGCGCAGACTTGGAATTTGCGTACCCGATGATACAAAAAATTGGTTTGACCCGTGGAAAACCCGTTCCCGTGGAAATATCGGGATAAAAAGTATCCTATGTTATTGCCCGGGTTTCAAACTATCTCCATACCAAATTTCATCCAAATTGGTCCACTCGTTGCGACGTGAAGGAAGGACAAACAAACAAACAAATAAATAAACACACTTTCACATTTATAATATTAAGTATGGATAGTATGGATTAGTAATTACTAATATCCTACTAATATTATAAACGCGAAAGTTTGTAAGTATGGATGGATGTTTTTTACTATTTCACGTAAAAACTACTGAATCGATTTTAATGAAACTTTACAATAATATCCCAAGTAACATTTTGGCCCTATAACTTGGGTTATCATCACTAAAAGGTCGAGTAAACGTCGTATAAAGGTTTTAGCGGTGACTACCAGTTGTATAAAGGCGTTTGGGAACACATTCTTGCTCTATAAGCTAAAGAGCCAAATTATCCTATAAATTGTTGATGTAAAGGTTTATAGAACCATTTTATAGGGCTATTATAGTCAAGTGCTATAAAAACTTCAAATATAGCCACTAAAGAGCTATTTTACTGTATAAGAGTGATTGAAATCACCATTATGTATCTAATTTGCGCTATAAGGTTTCCCGGACAACCGCTATAAATCTTGCGTTTTAGCAGTGATGAACGTTCTACTATACAAGGTTTTTGCGATATTGTGGTTCCACAAATCACTTCTATAGTACATGGTCTTTAGTAGCCATAATGACGCCGTAATAGAGCGGTTTTGTTTTATAATCGATTTTTAGGACATTTTTATAGTACTTAAAAGTGTTCTAATTGTTTTTGAATCCCTATTATAGGCTCGTACGATAGTTGTGACTATGACTCTTTTATATGGCCAAAACTTTCTATAATGGAGTTTGTAGATCGGTCATAGGATAAAAAAGCACATAAAGGAAGTGAACAGTTACTTTTATACTCAAACTTTGACATGACAGGAATCGGAGGTACTATAGTGAGCCGATAAGACCCACGGATGTACTTAATGGCTCTAAAGTAGAAATGTCTGTGAATTTAATTTTGTAATATGAATATATTTTATTCAAAACTCAATTAATCGAGGGCGCATTGAAAATACTAAGCAAATCAAATACTATTCTATCAGTAAAACTTTATTCGCACGTGCTTTTTGCAGCATTGATCGAAATATTAAATGTCTAAATAAGATAACATAAACTTACCGCGATAGAATATTACTCCTTTATATAATTGAATTATTTTTGTTGTCCGTCAATGAAGTTCACAGCAAAAACACACAATACCAAACTTTGCCGAGAAAGCGCCTCAGTAGGAATCACGGATTCTACTATAGACTAAAATAGGACTATAAGGGAATCAACGAACGCTACTACAGTATAAAAAAGCACTACATTAGCGTAACTGTGGCCCGTATGTCACTAAATTGTAATACGAGTCATCATTACATCACCTTTACAGACCTAAAACGTCACAACTAAAGCTGCTATGGTTCCACTATATCACTAAATGGAGATATAACTGCGCCAGATCGGCTTTACTCAACCTTCTATGGCCTTTTATAGGGCTAAGGTGGTGTTTTGAGAAATGTTCTATGGGCTACTATAGAACCAGAAATTGTTACTTGGGATAGCTTATACATCTGGATAACACATAGGCTACAATTTATAAAGATATTGTGTATATAAGCTACTCGAAATACTAATCCTGCGCAGACGAAGTCGCGGGCACCAGCTAGTTAGTAATAATTAGTATTAGTATGGATTACGAAATGCCCATTATTGGCCCAGATCCTGAAGGAGCTGTACGCCAAGAATCCCTCAGCCGCCATGCCCGGAAGCTACAAGAAGGAAACTGCCTTCATCGGCATCAACGACTGGCAAGAACATGGATTCTGGCAGACTATTCACGGTAAGACGTGCTTAGATGGCAGCCGATGAAATTACTGATCATCATTATCATCACCATTTCAGCTGATAGACGTCCACTGCTGGACATAGGCGCCTCTCAGACCGGTCCTGCGCCACTCGCATTCACCGCGCTCCCGCGACCTTTACAAGGTCTTCACTCCATCTTGTTGGAGGCCTACCGACAGCTCGTCTACCGGTTCGCGGAAGCCACTCCAGAACTTTCTGGCCCCATCGGCCATTAGTCCTGCGAGCAATGCGCCCCGCCCATGAAAATTACTGGCACAGAGGCATTCCATCTTAGATTTCCCTTCGAGATCTTACGGTTTCTTAATAAGAAATCATAGGATTTCGGTGTACATGGGCCGCAGTGACCGCTTACCATCAGGTGGGCTGTGTGCTCGTTTGCCTACTAATGACATTAAAAAAAAGATTCAGACTGGCTTTCCACTGACGTGGGGCGGAGAAGTGCGGCATCCACCAATCACGGGGCTCCCGAACCCTCATATGGTAACATTCATTTTACAAAATCGAATTCGATGTTATAATGACATTCAAGAACGTCTTCCAACAACAACCCCCGCCTTTAGAGCGTTATCACATTTGCGATTCCCGAGCGAGTTTTGTATGGAGGCGAACACGCCGCGAGTTCGTCGCGTACGAGTTTTGTATTGAAAAACGCTTTCAACTCGCTCGCAAATCGCAAGTGTGATAAGGCCCTTATTCTTCAGTGAAACAAAACAGTACCTACTTATTCGTTCGAAATTCAAATGACGGTTCTGTAGTATATGCTTGTAAATTAAAATCGAATGTGTCACGAAACCTCTGAACGAACACCCTCTGAATCATCGATGTTTGGTTCATTTCATAAAACCGCACTCGTGTTTTAAGGCTCTTTATTATGTACCAGTTACATAAAGTACTATTTTGTTATAATATAGCTTTCATTCGGCTGATCTTACGTCCGCATTCTCAAGGGTACGTTTTTTTACAGGTCAGACCCTGGAGGAGGCAGGGTACAGCAAATGGGGCCCCGGCATGCCCAACAACCAGACAGGGGGCCAGTTCTGCGGTAGCATACGGCGAGACTCCTTGCTAGACGATGAGTTTTGCTATGAGCGCTTTCCATTCGTCTGCGAGAAGAGTCCGGACAGCTTGATTCCTTCTGATGATCTATAGTTCATTACCATGAACGGTTTATCTCATCCTAACATTTGAACACGAACAAACGTAAATATAGATAAGTGAAATGGAAAACGTAACTACTAATGAACTTCTCGGAATAAATAAACCTGTGTTTTATATTATAATTGTGTTTTTTGTTTCTTGTCTGTGGTTTTCACGAAGCTTATTGCAGATATCAAAGTATGATATAAAGATTGCAGATATGAAAGTTTATCTATCTGTCTTTGTACTTAGATCTGATTCTAACGCAGATACCGTGTTTGTACTACGCCAATATGTATGTTTTATGTTTTCGGAATAAACATTTTTAACCCCCGACGCAATAGAGAGGGTTGTTATAAGTTTAACGTGCCTGTCTGTGTATCTGTTTGTGGTATCGTAGCTCCCAAACGGATGAACCGATTTTTTTTTTCGTGTCATAGATAATTTTATCCCGAGTGTCATCAAGTCAGTAATATCAAGAGTAATATCAAGATCATCAGCTCTTTTCTAGTTGATGACGGAATCTGACTAACTTCCTTATGTTCGATCGATTCGAAATTTGGTACAGTGTTACTTCAATGATATTGAAAGTGCCCTGCCGATGACGAGAGGTGCGATGATAGAAGGAAGCGGTTGGCACCAGTCTAAACAGTTCCTCTGAACACTCCCCATTATACAGACGGTAGAAAACGCAGAGAGATGCAAAGTCTCTCCGAAGGCTAAGAGGTTCTAACCGGTCTGAGAGTAGGGGATCGTTGACGATTCGAGTGGCACGTCTCTGCATGGAGTCAAGGGGATTAAGCTGATAAGCGGGTGCCCCGGCCCAAAGATGTGAGCAGTACTCCATGTGCGGCCTGACTTGCGCTTTATAAAGCACGAGACGTTGCCGCGCAGTGCAAGTATTGCTTGGACCGGTTTAGCACTCCCAGCTTTTTGGCGGCAAGCTTTGCCTTGCCCTCCAGATAGCCCCGGAACTGTACACCACTATCAATGTCAACACCAAGGATCCCGATACTCTTGGAGATGGAAAGGGGTGTTCCTTGGAACTGTGGCGCTTGACAAAATGGGGTTTTTTTTGCAGAAAATGCACAGACTTGTGTCTTCGCTGGGTTGAATTGGACGAGATTTCGTCGGCCCCATTCGGATGCTTCCTCCAAGGAAGCCTCGATTTCAGACACAAGTCTGACCCGGTTCTCTTCCACAATGGATCGAGGGATATTTGTACGGCCAGCATACCGCGCGTCACCTGTACTGTCATCCGCATAACAATGAAAGTTAGCGTTACCCAACAAATCATTGATATGCAGGGCGAACAGTGTTGGCGACAGTACACAGCCTTGAGGCACACCAGCGTTGATGGGCATTGTGCTAGAGCAGCAATCGTCTACTGCGACCTTAATGCTGCGCCCATCGAGGAAGCTGGATAGCCATGTACAAAGTCCCTCGGTGATCCCATATGACGGCAGCTTCGATAGAAGCGCCCTGTGCCAAACCCGGTCGAAGGCCTTAGCGATATCTAGGCTGACTGCCAAAGCTTCCCCCTTACTCTCAATGGCTTATGTATGTATTTCTCTATATAAGTATTTATATCGTTGTCTAGCACCCATAGTACAAGCTTTGCTTAGTTTGGGGCTAGGTCAATATGTGTGAAATGTCCCAAGATATTTATTATTTATTTATTTTATTTTTATTGTAGGTTGGCAGCCAGTGAAATTTCTGAGCACAGAGGCATTACATCTTAGGCCTCAGGGTAGGCAACGCATTCGAGATCTTATGGTTTCTTAATCGGGTTTCGGTGTCCATCGGCCGCAGTGACCACTTACCATCAGGTGGGCTCTGCGATCGTTTGCCAAAAAAAGGTACTTACATACGCTTGTAAGTAGGTATTTCCAAAAACATTTCCTATTCTACTAAAACTATATGCCTGTAAGTTTATCTATACACACACACATAAATTCGTATAGAAATCGGATGACGGATACATACAAATAGTTCTACCACTAGGTAAGTATATTCCGGAACGTATTTCCACGGATTAGATTTGGACGTAGAGCGAAGCCGCTTCTATGGTAACTATTCAAAATTCAATCATTTATTCAGTAAATTGGCCACATAGGGGCACGTTTACACGTCAGAAAAAGAATTTACCATTTTATTTATTAATCTGTGGCAGAGATACTTCTCAACCCTGTTTGACGGACGGCTGTCTCAGCACGCACACATGCTTTAAGAGTGTTGGTGGTGCTTTTAAAATACTTTCCAAATACATTGAAGCGTTTTGAATTGTGGAGGGGCGGGACTTCCTATAGCAGGCGCGGCGCACTCTTTGATTTGTTCGCGCTCGATACAAGTACCCGCCGGCTTCGCACCGTGACGTGATGATTAGTGGTTGCCGCGCACTGCTAGCGAATGCACGCGCGCGCGTATACTCTTAATGTACGCCGCGACGCAAGAGAGAAAATGTGCCATGAAATTTGAATTATGTCAAAAAATATTGTATTACAGAGGGTTGTACGATTGTAACAACAACAGTAAAATGATTTGGTAAAAAGGAATTATTTGGTAAAGAGTAAAATGATGAAATTTAGTACCTATGGAGGTAGTTCAAGACAACCCAATTTTTTATTTTTTCTATAAGAATAATAACAATAACTATGCATATACAGTATAGTATCATTGGGTACGCAAATTCTATGTAGGTACTTGGGACGAAGTTGCGGACAACGGCTAGTAGGTAGTAGGTACGCTAGGTGTTTTTAATAATAAAAAAAATAGCTAACTTAACCTAAACATATATTTTGTTAGTAACACTATTCTACCTAACCTATGTACTAATACTAGACGCATCATTTATATGTTCTCGAGTGCGCCAGCCCTAGCGCATGGGCGTGGCCTCTGAAAGAGCGCGCTGCATGTGATAGAAAGAGATGGCCAATTTGGGAGCGTACGGTGCAACAAAACCGGTTTTTTGTTAGCAGTCGGCCTTCTGTACGTTAGTTAGTACTATTACTTATTCTGTGCCTATAGTAGATTAACCTAGAACAGATAGGTGTACTAGATTTATTAAATGATATATTAAATAGTATAAAGGTGAAGTTATATCACTTTTCTTTGCATCACGCTGTGGCTCAAGGCTGGCGGGTGACCTGGAGGACTCATAGACCTGAATAAAAAAAAACACGTTTTACATTGTAAGTGGTAAATAATTTACTACTACTACAGCCTATTTGCGTCCCACAGCTGGGCACAGGCCTCCTCTCGAGATGAGTTTGGGCTATAGTCACCACGCAGGCCCAGTGCGGATTGGAGACTTTACACACATCTTTGAATTACTTCGCAGATGCGTGCAGGTTTCCACACGATGTTTTCCTTCACCGAAAAGCTCAGTGGTAAATTCAAATTGAATTTCGCACATAAGTAAACTTAGAGGTGCGAGCCGGAATCGAACCCCCGACCCTCGGCATGAGAGGCGGTAGGTCGAACCACTAGGCCACCACGGCTTAAATAATTTACTATCCCTTGAAAATATAAAATAACTGCAAGATCAGATCAAGGTTACCATATTGTAATACTAATGTCATTGAAGTCACAAGACGTAGATACTATTTTCAATCAACGTATTCAATGTCATTTGGGCAATTCTCTTCAACCATCATAAAATCTAAATCTATGTAAGTAAGTATATATAAAAATATATGAGTTGCGGTCATTGAAGATGAGCGAAAAGCTATCAACAATTTTTTCTCAAAACAAATAAAGCTAAGAACGTAATAGCTAACAATTTGTAAAGTAGGGACGCCATTTAAAATGTAGGTATAAATATTCCCTAATGGATCCCGCCGGTAGAAATCGTTAGGCGTTACGTTATTAACGGCTACTAACTTAAGTCTTGTTTTTGTATCGTTCTTTTAGCAGCTTGGTTTTTATTTTTTAATAAACTTTTTTATTAAGGTCCAAAAGTGTAAACATGTTATCTCTGACGTCGACTGTATCAACTACGTACTTTGGATGCTTGGTGTCCCAGGCTTGGAGTTTCTGGCACATGGCCTGGACTTTCGCCGCAGCCGGCGCGCGCTTCGGTTCCTCGCGCTTGGGCACGTTCCTGCATACGGTGCAGACGGAAGTACACGTGCAGGCTGGAAACATCGCTTCATATTCAATCCATACTAATATTATAAATGCGAAAGTAAGTCTCTGTCTGTCTGCCTGTTACCTCTCCACCGCTGGACCGATTTATGAGGTAGTTGGAGACAGATAGTTGGAGTCTCGGGAAAGGACATCATCATCATCATTTCAGCCGAACGACGTCTACTGCTGGACATAGGCCTCCCCCAAGGCTCGCCACTCAGACCGGTCCTTGCTACTTGCTTCCACCGGTTTTCCGCGACCTTCACGAGGTCGTCGCTCCATCTTGTTGGAGGCTTACCGACGGCTCCCGGTTCGCGGACGCCACTCGAGAACTTTCCGGACCCATCGGCTATCAGATCTGCGAGCAATGTGCCCCGCCCTCTGCCACTTAAGGTTCGAATAGCTCTGCCATTTTGAAAATTTTCAAAAAACTGAATTCAAAAAAAGTCTATTGTAATTTTGGAATCGAGTCATAAAATTTCACTAGAATCTGTTGATAGATGTGAACTGTAGGGAGAGAAAGATTTTTTGGCCAACTTGATACGGAGCCGCTGTCAGTCAAATATAGACGGTTAGGACAACCTGCTATCAGGATACTTAATGTAGAGATTCAGAAGACGTAGTTCACTGATCAATTAATCGGTTCCGTAAACATTTTACTCGTAAGTAGTTCGTTTAAAGTACCTTTTTCAATAAACGGACAAACTGGCAGACGGCCCATGATGGTAATGGTTAGGTACCACTGCGTAACTTTAAGACCACGAGATTCACCAAAATTAGTTCCCGTCTCGAAAGATAACCTTAAGGGCATACGCCTAAAACAGCTGTAACGAAAGATGCACAAGGCGTGATTGATTGGAATGTTAGGGCCATCATCTTCGTACACAAACTCACTTATCTTCTTGGCTTTGCTGTGCTTGGTGGGTTCATTCTCGTGGTACTCTCTAGAGCCGAGGGTGCAGTGGGACTGTTGCATCTTCGCCTCAAATATGCGGTCTATTAGCCCTAAAAAAGGAAGACATATATTAATTTTGCTGTTTTATCATCGTCAAATTCTTCACCATCGTTTATTATCATAAGCGGACAACAGGACAAGATGCAAATCTGTTTTGCGATGATTAAGTAAGTAGTCCAAATTCCAATGATACGCTTGAATGTAATAAAATATTGACACAAACCTTTATCTTCGACGAATTCTAGCATGCCGACAGCGGTTTTTTCCTTCTTACTTTTCTTCTTCGGTAGCAACTCTGGTACTACCTTTTCGAAGTCATCGTCAATATTTGAAATCTCCTTTGTTTCCTGTAATATTATCCTTAAAAGGTCACCTACATGAAGTTATCACAAATTTTTTGAACGCCTAAGTGCGTCTTCAGAACTATTCTCATTATCCTCTATATTAAAACAACCGTGGTGATTGAGCAAGAAACTCAAGATCTAAGGTGTTTGCCAAAGATCTGTATATTGTCCAAAGCTGAAGACCGAAGATCTTTTCATCCAAATCTATATAAGAGCTAAATTCGAGAAAGAGTTCACTCGTCAAATCTGACTCGTATCGGCTTAGCAGCGCTCGGGAAGCTTAATAGAGTTCTATCTTTTCGTTATGGACCTTGAAAAAGTACATATTATTTGTGCCAATTTCATATTTCAGCTCTACCGGATATCAGAAAGCGGTTGAAAAATGGTTTGCAAGATTTGGAATACCTAACTGTTACTCTTCAGGTTAAGAGTCTAAATGAAGGTACACTTTTGAAGCCTATTATGTTGTGGCAGGGTCAAACAAAAGTATAGTCTCAGCTTATCAAACGTCTCACCGGTAGCACCATCATGTCATGCAAGTCTCGTCGACTGGTCAGGTAATCCCAGAAAGCACAGCATTTCTTCTGCGCCAGCTCGTTGTCAACCGTCTCCGTTAGAGGGCTGAAGTCTATGACCAAGTGCTGGGACACCAGCGGCTCGCCGCAGCAGCTGTCTGCAAAGCCACTGTAAGAAAGCGGGGAGCCAGGTGGGGTGCTACTCTTTTCAGTACTGAGGGATATGGAATCCATTTTGGAAGAATCTTCGCCTGATAACGACTCCTCCTCCATTGTGAGTTTTTCTAATTAAATTGGTCGGAAGCAAATATATAATGATTATGTTGGTAAATGCTATTCAAATAATTTTTGACAAATTTGTGACGGATTGTTGATGGGTAACTGATATGTTTTTTTTTTAAATGTAAGTAACGTGTGACAATGGGGTTGTACCTATATGTGATTATTTGCCAGTTAATATGTAAAGCTTGACTAGGAATTTAGATTTCAATGAAAGCGCTTGTTGTGTTTCTTATACTTAACATATAACAACACCAAATTGCAATGTCAACTCCAATAATAATGAGCATGTGTGCAAGTTTTCTTCTTCCCTTTCGTTATATATAAAATTGAATCGCCGCGTGTTAGTCTGGCTAAGGCCCGATAACTGCTGGACGATTTGGCTGATGCTTTTTAGGGTTCCGAAGTCCACAAGGAACCCTTATAGTTTCGCCATGTCCGTTCGTCCGTCCGTCCGTCCGTCCGTCCGTCTGTCCGCACTATTGCTCGGAGATGCTTAGTTCTAGAAAGCTGTAACAAAATTACATCCTCACCTCACTTTACGAGTAGGGGAGAGGTACCCTATAAAAAATATATTTCAAAATTTTATTATACCACTTTGTCAGCGTAACTAATATGTATATTCATGCCAAATTACAGCTTTCTAGAACTAAGCATTTCCGAGCAATAGTGCGGATAGACGGATGGACGGACATGGCGAAACTATAAGGGTTCCTTGTGGACTTCGGAACCCTAAGAAATTGAAAAATCTAAAGGAAAATTACGTTTGTAAGGGAATCCGTGGTGATACGAAGTTCATTGGGCCAACTTCCTAGTCTTCCTATACGTATATAAAAATGAATCGCCGTGTGTTACTCTGGCTAATGCTCGAGAACTGCTGGGCCGATTTAGCTCATTCTTTTTTTGTTCCGTTCCCTGTGATTCTAGGAAGGTTTAGAAAGAAAAAAAAACGGAAAAATTCATCGGGAACATCTAAAACAATCCGTGGTGAAACGGCGTTGAACGGGCCGACTAGTCTAAATATATAAAACTCAAAGGTGATTGACTGACATAGTGATCTATCAACGCACAGCCCAAACCACTGGACGGATCGGGCTGAAATTTAGCATGCAAGTAGATGTTATGACGTAGGCATACGCTAAGAAAGGATTTTGCGAAATTCCCACGAGAACGGAAAAAAACGGGATTTTACATTTAATATTTCTGCGCATACGAAGTTGCGGGGAAAAGCTAGTATTAGAATATAAATAAAACCACTTATTTTATAGGATATAATTTTATATAGAGCCGTAAACAAGACTGACTAGCATAAACTATCTTCATAGGTACTTATCAATAAATCAGTTCAGCGTTTGAAGCGTGAAGACGTAACAGACAGACAGAGAGACAAAAAGACAGATAGAAAGAGTTACTTCCACATTTATGACAGGTATTATGGATGTAATATAAGCCACAACTCGATAAGCGCCCAACTCGCCCACCGTCATTTGTTTCAACCGGAGATGGAGACTGAATCATTGGCCCGCGTACTGGTACACACACATTTACGAGTGTAAAGACGTCCTCGCATGCAAACTTTTTATAGGCCGTGTTTGCCGTGTGCTGGCTGGTTAATGTGAAAAATGAAGGAATAATTTCATGTAGTATTTATTTGTCTTGGTGATCGTCTTCTGTTTTATTGATCGTCGTCGTAGTCGAATAACCGGTAGCGCACCTCCAAGCAGTACCCGATGGCGACGAGCCAGGCATAAAGATTCATTACTGTAAAAAACACGATATATTACCTACTATTTTAAACGAAAGACTGAAAGAGATGAGGAGAGTTACAGCCCTCGCCCACGGAGACTTTGTAGCGATGCTGCCGCGCGCGCTACTCATATCGCTATAATTTTTTGACATCAAAGAGTAAAAAGGATAGCGATATGAGTATCTCGGCAGCTATAACTAGCTCGCGCCAAAAATAATCTTCGAGTACCTTACTACTACAGCCTATTTGCGTCCCACTGCTGGGCACAGGCCTCCTCTCATCACGAGAGGGTTTTTGGGCTATAGTCCCCACGCGGGCCCAGTGCGGATTGGGGACTTCACACACATCTTTGAATTACTTCGCAGATGCGTGCAGGTTTCCTCACGATGTTTTCCTTCACCGAAAAGCTCAGTGGTAAATTCAAATTGAATTTCGCACATAAGTAAACTTAGAGGTGCGAGCCGGAATCGAACCCCCGACCCTCGGCATGAGAGGCGGTAGGTCGAACCACTAGGCCACCACGGCTACAAGAGTACCTTAGTATGTGTAAATTAATAGTGCATTGTATATTAAGGGCGGTAAACGGGGAATAGGGATGACGACAGCTTTTTTTTCCTTAGTCTATCAGGAAGATTATTAAAAAGTATGGGACACGTATTTTTTCTTTTTTCACGTAATCAAACTTATTCGGAGATATATCGAGTTGAAATGTCGCGTGACGTCACGGTTAGGTACGATTTATACCAAACAGTGACGTAGTTAGCCCCCACTCTCCAACTTTAATGCGTTTTAACATAGTCATTCTTTGTTAATTTGATAAAACAAAAAATATGTGTCTAAATTTTTTTTATTACCTGACTGACGGACTAATTAGAATTTCGATTTCTTCACCCTGTCGTCATCCCTATTGTAGTCGAGAGCATTTATAAGCCCGAAACCGAACGCTCGAGACTGCAATTCCTATACCGCCCGTGATACACACAATGTTTTTCATCACACTTGCGAGGAAAATACAGGAAATATTCACATAACGACCTGTGCAAGTGTGCACACATGTGTAGCATTTACAGTTTATTAAAAAGTACTAAGTTTTATTGAATAGGTACATAAGCGATAGGTATTTAATGTAAGTTGGTTCTAATGTTAGTTTTTTGTTGTTTCTAAGTTTGTTTTAGGCATTTGCATATGAAACCCATGTATCTGTATAAACAGGCTGATCAATCCAAATGGGTCAGTATGGAGAATTCGGAAACTATGAGAGATAGCGAAATCTAGCAATTTTATATGAACTTTTGCGCTCCCTACATGAATTGTTGTTTCGGACACAAATTCGGACAATATTTCGGCCTATCAAAATTCTGCTAAATTACTAGTATGCCAAACAATATTATGCATAATAAAATTCGGCCAAGTCAAGATTCGGAGTAAATAAATTATGCGAAGCCTGTTATGCGTAAACAGTTTCGGACAAAAAGAATTATGCCAAATAGATGGCATCCCAGAAATTTCCAGGGATCAGCCATGGAATCAAAAGACACATACTCGTGTATATAACGTCGCTTGGCAGTGCACACCATCTGATTGCAACGATTACGAGCAACTTAAAAGACGACCAATTTTCATCAGTAGGTACTGGTTTTCTTTCAATTACTTAAACAATATTAAAAATGTGTTCCTTTGTGACTTGTGATTCGCACCATCAACACTAACAATAACATGACTTTGTACGCACCGAAAAATTAAAATGTAAAAATCCCATTTTTCCCGTTCCCGTGGGAATTTCGGGAAATCCTTTCTTAGTGCTCCCCTACGCTCCCCAAAGAACCTGCATGCCAAATTTCAGCTCTCTGCGACTAGTAGTTTCGGCTCTGCGTTGATATGTCAGTCAGGCAGTTTCTTCTTCTATATATTTAGAAGATGGTTTACAGAAACTTCGACCAGGTTCAATGCCTATTATGTATGAGAGTTTAAAAAAAATACCTTCAGTATCATTATAGTTAAATCTAAAATCGAAGCCATGGTTCCTATTTTCCTAAGAACAGATTTCGTTATCCATATTATTAATATTATAAATGCGATTGTAACTCTGTCTGTCTGTCTGTCTGTCTGTCTGTTACCTCTTCACGCTTCAACCGCTGGACCGATTGAGATGAAATTTGGCATGGAGATAGTTGGGGTCCCGGGAAAGGACATAGGCTACTTTTTATCCTGGAAAAACGAATAGTTCCCGCGGGACCGCGATAACCGAATTCCACGCGGGCGGAGTCGCGGGCAAAAGCTAGTCTCTTATAGTTTCTGACTTCTCCATTCTGATCCATTTGAATTGATCATTCTGTATAGGTATAGTCGTTTGTTGTGCCTGTAGGTTAATCGGTATTATTTCGGAAAAAAATAAATACACTACGGCCCATGGGCTCATAAGAAATCCCGAAAGCCTGTAGTCATAATATGGGAGAGATCTTAGAGATGTGTGATGAAAAAAATATCAGAAATATCATGTTGACTCTAAAAAAACGAGGTTATATTCTATATTATGTACGTAATCTTACGAGCGAAAGAAATTCCAAATTTCGTCCAAATCGTTAGAGCCGTTTCAGAGATCGTTTGCATAAATAAATATGCAAGAGTAGCGCGTTTAAAGTATAAAATGTTCGTGTGTGTTTAAAGAATAACATGTCCGAGAAAATTTAAAGAACGTACGTAATAGACTGACGTTCCAAATTAGGTCCAAACGCATGACGACGGCAGCAATCAGAACTATGACTTCCACTGGCTGCCAAACCATGATGGGAAGCATTAGGAGCTCTTTCGTCTGCAACCATGAAGCATTTTGATTTTTTTAGAAATATAAATGGAAATAACTTTATTTGACAAACAAACAAAAATGAGACAGACTGAAAGGGGACACAGATAGAAACAAACAGAAGAAAAACAAAGTACAATTAGGATGAGTTGATTCAAACCGTCCGATAAAGTTAACGATTTCACTATAGGACAAAATGACTTGTCTGTCTGTACTGTATGGAATGACAGCTCGGCGGCCATATTTAAGAGGAAACACAACGGCTGTTTTTCCATACAAACGCTGTCCCCTGTTTCCTCCCTGGATAAAGTAAATATCGACATTTTTTTCCCCAAAATTCAACGACCACTAATTCTAGGTTCCTATTTTTTCCTTTTTTTGATAAACTAAATATTAAAAAAGATATGAGCCTTCAAAAATCTAAAAAAATTGCCAGATTTTTCGTTGTGTTCAGACGCCCAGCAAACAAATTTGTCGAAATAAAATCAAAAAAAGCAAAAAAATTTAAACACAGATAAAGTCTTCTTCTAATTTTTAAAGAAGACTGCAATCAAATCGGTCGAGTTTTGGAGGAGGAAATAGGGGACAGCCAAACGTTGTTTTTGTGTTCTTTTCATAGGTATTTTCCGTCCAAGCTGCAGTTGTCTCTATCGTGCTTAGCGGGGGAAGGCTTGAGGTTGGGGAGGGAGACAGACTAATACGTACACAATGAATGTGATGTGACACGTTGTCGATAATTTTATCGATATTCTAGTGTTGTTTGTCGATATCGATATTGAACATAGGGATTTATGATTCGATCCGATAATAATCAAAGGAAACAACAAAGGAACAAAGAAACATACATACATACATAGGTAGGTAAACACGTTACCTAATTTCTTCCATTCTGAACTGTAGTAATGTACTATTTTGTCATAAAACAGCACTTGCGACCCGGCGTCGCTCCCCGTCGACCCGCGGAAGAGAGACTAACCGTATGCCGCGACCTTTCTCGCCGGAGAAAATGGGCCCGACAGTTGGGCGCAACTGTCTTGGCAAAATTTAAAACTACTGCATTTTCTTAAAAATTGCAGTATTAATTGATTTTTTCAAGTACATAAACATTTCAGAGAATACGATAATATCGTAATAATCGGAAAACGGTAATAAGGAAAGGACGGTTGCCCCTTTATTCGGAGGATGTGACGCTTTGGGCAAGTCGAGTACCTAGTAGACATCATGTGTCTCTTCTGACATGATAATGATTGTGATGATGATATTATTTAACTAAAACAGTGCCATTAATAACACGATTTGTTCACATACCTAATGGCACTTAAGAGGGTTTACTCTGAAAGTTGGCAACGTCGCAAATAGCTGTCAAATATTTCGCTGTTTTCATTAATTTCCGAATATTACTGAATGAAAACATGAATTATCGCTCTATGGTTGAATAAAACATTAAGTATGGATTGCAACAATTATCATAGGAACACGAAAATTTTAGTATTATGGAAGGAATATCCTTTGAAAACTTTCTATCGCATTTCCACGCATTTTAATGTAATCTTATCATTTTAATGCCTAACCAACAAATATAAAATGAGAGGCGTCATTCAACCATAGAATGATAACTTCATTTTTAACTCAGGAAATATTGAGAATTTTATAAAAACAGCGAAACTTTTGACAGCTATATGCGACGTTGCGAACTTTCGGGATAAACCCTTTTAAGTACGGCACGCCTGGTGTTAAATAGCTACATAAGAAAGTTATATATTTACTAGTAATACTCCAAGTAGTAGAAGAACTGTACACACGATCCCGACCACATCAATCCACAAAATGATTGACTTCAAGTTGGAGGCTGAAAAGTATAAATAGCGCACTTTATAATGAACTTACTTCGTGCGCGTGGAATTCGGTGATAATAGCATTCCCGCGGAAACTATGCGTTTTTCCTGGATAAAAAGTAGCCTATGTCCTTTCACCGGACTCCAACTATTTTCATACCAAATTTCATCAAAAACGGTCCTGTAGTTTTCACGTGATGCGCGGTCAAATAAACAGACAAACAGATAAACCAACAAAAGAAAAAAATAATATCACTAAAACCAAAACTTACCGACACAGATACTGACGAAATTGATTTTATTTAAAAAATCATTGATCTACGATGAAAATCCAGGGAGGAATACGTCGAGAACGTTTGTATGGAAAAATTACTACTAGCGTGTCCTCTTAAAGCCGTTTTTGATATTATTATCGTTTATATGTTAAAAAAATGTAGGCAGATAGCTCGATTAGAGGTACCTAAGGAGTACCTGGGCGACCGAGGTTTGCCCGGGTGAAAATAACTAAAATATTTCACAGATATGAGTCCTAGATCGATTGCTCGACCCCGAAGATCCCTATATTCCAATTGTTAGGGCCGTTTCTGAGATTGTTTGTATAAGCCCCACTTGTTTGTATAAGCTTGCACCAAGCCGCTAACCTGGGGTTAACTGCTTAACTCAGATTCATTTCTATGAATTTGACGTGGGTTAAGAGGCTAACCCGAGGTTAGCGGCTTGGTGCAATTGGGCTAAAGGTATTAAATAACCAAAATAAAGAAATATACAAGTTTAGCGCGTTTAAAGTATAAGATAGGATAATTAATTACAAGGGGTTTTCATTTACTTCACACAGTAAGTACTAAACTATTTTGATTCTTGAAAAAAATATCTTATTCTTCGTCTAGCTCTCTAATGTACGTAGGTACTCACCTTTGCTCTAAAACTCAAAAAAAAAAAATGTAATTATAACTTAATGCATGTTTTCTGAATTATAGCATGTTTCTTTTCAATTTATTTCTGCACATTGATGGCACTTTTTTTTGGAAGTTGTGTTTACCTATAATTAGACAAGCATCTAGCATAAGCCTTTATTAGATAAATGATTCACATGATGTATTATCTGTTGGTAATCCTAAAATAAATAAATAAATAAAAACTCAGGTTTAGTACCTATACTCTTAGGCTTCAATGGTATTTTCTTGATGTACTTAGTACTACAGCCTATTTGCGTCCCACTGCTGGGCACAGGCCTCCTCTCATTACGAGAGGGTTTGGGCTATAGTCCTCACGCGGGCCCAGTGCGGATTGGGGACTTCACACACATCTTTGAATTACTTCGTAGATGCGTACAGGTTTCCTCACGATGTTTTCCTTCACCGAAAAGCACAGTGGTTAATTCAAATTGAATTTCGCACATAAGTAAACTTAGAGGTGCGAGCCGGAATCGTACCCCCGACCCTCTGCATGAGAGGCGGTAGGTCGAACCACTAGGCCACCACGGCTTCTCTTGATGTAACTTAATACTTACAAACTTTTCTTATCGTTTTTTGCAATTATTGAATCCCATAATTAGACATCAAGGATGTGTGTAGCTTTTTACTATGACAAAAAAATGTTGATTCTGAAATTACTAGCGATCTAACTTCGTCCCGCGTACACACGTACAGTATCAGTGGGTGCGCAAATTCAAAGTCTGAGTATGGATTTTTTCACAACACGAGTAGCCACGACACGCGTAGCCTCGCTCCCGCGTACCTTAGACACGCGTAGCCACGACACGCGTGGCCACGACACGCGTAGCCACTCCACTCGTAGCCCTGCCCCGCGTAGCCAAGACACGCGTAGCCCTGCCCCGCGTAGCCAAGACACGCGTAGCAGCGTGGTGAGCACAGTGTCTCAAAGAAATAGGCACGCACTCCCGGCGATGACGGATGGTCCGGTAGATTTACTTACGTTTAAGCGTGTATTCCTCAGCTAGGCCCGCAAACAGGTCTTCAAGTTCTCTGTAATGTGCTATTATAAAGACACATATGCGAATTATAGAAAATACGATGCACCCCGTCCGCAGGGGTAGAGTGAAGCAGCATCTCTTTAATTCGAGGAACATCACGACTGAAAAACAAAATAACCTAAGCTTAATCAACTTTATGGTAACGTATCTTTATGACAACATTGTCAGCTCTATCTGAGAGTCAGCATTAAGCCTATGGAGGGTGGAATGTGTGTTGGTAAGGAGTAAACTAAACTGCCCATTTTTATGTAGTATGATAGGCAAACGATCACACAGGCCACCTGATGGCAAGCGTCATTTAAAGTAATTACATGGGAGACCAAGCTTTGCTTGAAAAAAGGTATTTTAGATACTGAGAATGACTTTTCTGGATATAAGATCTCTAGCTAGATCGTTTCTTTGCACCCTTAAATCCTTACATTACAAATTTCGTTCAAATCGTTAGAGCCGTTTCTGTGATCGTTTGTACAATAAACAAGATTAGAGCGCTTAAATTCAGTAAAATTCAATCATTTATTCAGCAAATTGGCCACACAGGGGCACATTACGTCAGAAAATGAATTCACCAAGTATAGTACAAGGTACGTTAATTTTAGTTAAACTTTCATACCTATATTAGACGAATGTGTTCTGATAGTAGGTATATATAATTTACTTTGCTATTATTCTATATGTTCTACAGAAATTTCGACTTCATCCCGCAAAATTATGATAATTTCGATTCAAAGATACAATCTGAACAGCAAGCAAACAACGAGAAATAAAATGCATGACTTTGACTTTTGGCTGTCTTAAAAACAACCATAAACTGCTTCTTCTTCTCTTTAAATAATGGCTTTTGTCTATTAGACCGGGAGATAGTGACAGAGAATTCCGAACCATTCATAGCGCCAGTATCGGCGGCCCAATCGCATGAGCGTTAATCGAACGTGTCGGATAAATTACGAAAGTCAAACGATTTGTACCACAAAAAATCTTGTATTTTCCGATAGTCGATGAAAAATGTCGGTCGCGTAATGCCATACTTCTCCGGCGCGGCCTACATACCGCTATACCGACGAAAACACGTTAATTAAAAACCAAAAATTAAACTATTTGTACCAGGCTACTTTTTGCACAGCTAATCATCATCGAGTAGCTATTCACGAAAATCACCATGCCATACTTTTCCGACGGGGCTAAATAGCCGCTATACCGCTCCAAAGGAGTATTTTAATTTTAATTTTCAGAACGATTTGTACCACCCTATTTTTTTTTCATAATTTATAACTCTGTAGAGTCGCCAGCCTGGTACAAATGGTTCGGAATTCTCTGTCACTACCTCCCGGTCTATATGTGCAAGACCAAGGATAACTCGTTTTATCTGCAATTTTTGACATTGTATCTGGCAATACTCTATCGCGCCATGAAGCCACGCCGTGCGCCGGCTGATGTCCAAATGGACTGATGGAAATACGAATTCGGACGTCATCCAAAATTTGGATGCAGTTTTCGACATTCACGAGCGGAATTTGCAGCGCGGCTCGGCCATGTGGACGTATCATCAATGGGGCCCTTAACGTCAGGCAAGCTTCAAAGCAGTTGCACCGTGGTTGCACCGGACTTGCAACCGGGCTTGCTTGCTGTTGGCGTGCAGGTAACGCCCACTTGATTTTTCCTCCTAGTTAATTTTTCCATGGTTGGGCACAAAGTTGACGAGCGAAGTAAGTATGGATGTAACGTACCAAGAGAATATAATCCACTACGTATAAGAGACGGAACTTAGTAGTAACAAACTGGATTACATTTGCATGGCAAACTAATACCAGAGAGAGATAAAGAATAGGAAAAACCATATTGATAGAGTGTGATAGCAATATATACGCCATTATTAGCCATGTGAACACCATATAAATGACTTTCTCTTCGAAGTTGCGCTAGGCTGGTAACGGTAAGCCCTGTAAGCCGTATAGCGAGGTCTGCTGAATTTCTTGATAAGCTTTATTTATAAATGTGTTAGGTAATAATATTGGGTGTAATATGCTCAGATTGGGCTGGCTTGGGGTAAGGTTCATGTAAAAAAAAGAAGTATTCCAATGTTGGAAGGGTCTCCAGCTATTTTCATAGATACTGAAAAAAAAAAACATCTAAATCAGTTTAGTGGTTGAAGCGTGAAGACGTAACAGACAGATAGAAAGAGTTACTTACTTCCACATTTATGACAGGTATTATGGATGTAATATAAGCCACAATATGAATACCTCATTAAGCTGTAGAGGGTGCTCGCACTGGCGACTTGTCGTCGACAGTTTCTTCAGTTCGCTTTGGAGACGTGACTTTTTGAGTGACAGAAACTTTTTTGTCGCGGCGACAAAAGTCTTAAGGCACGCTCTCAAGGTACAGAATATTTAAAAGTACTACATACAGAATGGCCACGGAATCACCCGCCTGAATCTAGCCGGCGCGCAACTCGCGCCCAACTCGCCTTACCATCATTTGTTTCATCCGGAGATGGAGACTAAATCATTGGCCCGCGTACTGGTACACACACATTTACAAATGTACAGACGTCCTCGCACGCAAGCATAATTTGCACTTAATTTGAATTGTGTTCGAAATCGTGCTTTTATAGGCCGTGTCACACCTTGTCCGCGCGCCGTGTGGTATAATAAGGTTAATATGATAAAAAATGAAGGAATAACTTCATGTAGTATTTATTGTCTTCTTGATCGTCTTCTGTTTAATTGGTCCTTAGTCGTCATCGTAGTCCCAGTCCCGGTAGCGCGTCTCCAAGCAGTGCCCGATGGCGACGAGCCAGGCATAAAGATTCATTGCTGTAAAAACACGATATATTACTAAAATGAAAGAATGAAAGAGACGGGGAGAGTTAGACATCAAAGACTAAAAATGGTAATATTTGCCGTGGGTGAGGGCCCTTAGATGTCATTTATGATGAGAATCCAAGTCACTGCTCTGTTATGCAGGTTTTCTCGGGCGTGCGCTTGTTTAAGCTGTGGTGTGTGACGTCATCAATATCACATGCTCCCCTCCCACCCGACCGTCTCTTACCCCCAGGGATGGCCGGGCACGAAGTTGACAAGCTTCAATTTTTTTTAAATAGTACTTTGTGTATTAAGGGTGGTAAACGAGGAATTGTAGTCGAGAGCATTTATAAGCCCGAAACCGAAGGTTGAAGGCTCGAGACTGCAATTCCTATACCGCCCGTGATACACACAATGTTTTTCATCACACTTGCGAGGAAAATACAGGAAATATTCACATAGACGACCTGTACAAGTGTGCACACATGTGTAGCATTTACGGTTTATTAAAAAGTACAAAGTTTTATAGAATAGGTACATAAGCGATAGGTACTTAATGTAAGTTGGTTCAAATGTTAGTTTTTTGTTGTTTCTAAGTTTGTTTTAGGCATTTGTACATGAAACCCATGTATCTGTATATATAGGTATAGTCGTTTGTTGTGCCTGTAGGTTAATCGGCATCGCGAACAAACTTTTGTTTGCAAGCAACTTTTGTTTATTTTTAAGTCTTTCCTAATAATATTATAAACGCGAAAGTTTGTAAGTATGGATGGATGTTTGTAACTTTCACGTAAAAACTACTGAATGGATTTTAATTAAACTCTACAATAATATAGCTTATACATCAGAATAACACATAGGCTACAATTTATAAAGATACTGTGTATATAAGCTACTCGAAATACTAATCCTGCGCAGACGAAGTCGCGGGCTCCAGCTAGTATGCAATAAAATTCTTACTGGCCACTAACAATAGTGCGACCATTTGAGTAGTTTTAATTTTTAATTTGTATTATTTCGGAAAAAGACAATTGAAAAAAAATTACGGCCCATGGGCTCATAATAAATCCCGAAAGCCGGTAGTCATAATATGGGAGAGATCTGAGATCGCTTTGCCTGCCTGTAATGACACCGTTTTCGAGCAAGAGTGATGAAAACACATTATGTTTTAACTAACTCCAAAAAATGAGGTTTTCAGTTCAATAATCTACGTAATTTTACTAGAACAGGGTGTGCTCGCGTCAACGGCTTAAGTGCTTCGCCGCGCGAAAGAAATTCCAAATTTCTTCTAAATCGTTAGAGCCGTTTCAGAGATGTTGCATAAATAAATATGCAAGAGTAGCGCGTAGTATAAAATGTTCGTGTGTGTTTAAAGAATAACATGTCCGAGAGAAAATAAAGAACGTACGTATTATAATTATGAGTACTATTAAAACCATTATAGTTAGTTTAAAATCCATGACGGCGTAAATGAGCAGAAATATGACTTCCACTGGCTGCCACACCATGATGGGAAGCATTAGGAGCTCTTGCACCTGCAACCATGAAGCATTTCGATCTTTTTAGAAATGGAAATGAAAATAACTTTATTTGACCAACAAACGAAAATGAGACACAAACTGACAGGACACAGAATGAAACAAACAGAAAAAACAAAGTACAATTAGGATGAGTTAATTCAAACCGTCCGATACAGTTAACGTTAACGTTGAATATTTCACTATATAGGACAAAATGACGTGTCTGTATGGAATGACAGCTCGGTGGCCATATTTAACGACCAGAAGTCTGTCAACTGTGCTTGAATCTACTCACCCTTAATAAGTACCTCCCTAAATAGAATAAATAAGGTATGCAAAAACCCTAAAAGAAGTGGCAGGTCGCCGGCCAATGTAGTCTTCAGGATTAGAGTTTATCGTCCCATCCTACGAATAAAGGCGCAACAGCAAAAAGTCAATTTTACAGAAGAAGCATTTTTGTGTTTAAAAAAATCACCAGCTAAGCGAATGCTATGAAACTTTCAAGGAAACGCACTTAAAGTACTAAGAAGTGGATTGACGGTTATATTTTTTAGACTTTTTTATTTAAATACAATGATATGTTTAAAAAATCCCTTTTCCATTTTGAAATTAAGCAACATATTAAAATGTTCCGCTGAATACGGACGCAAGTGAGCAGTATGACCATATTCCTCGGAATAAAAGGGTCGTAACAGCAGTTAGGCAGTTTGAAGGCGCTTCGGAATTTCGCTCCATAAAATATAAGCATAAATAAAACTGATAAATCTTCAAAAATACAGTTTCTTACATCAAAATAACGTGGAAAATATACGTTTTTATCGTAAAACAGCACTTGCGTCCCGGTCTCGCTCCCCGTCGACCCGCGGAAGAGAGACCTAATTTAATTACTCGTGGGGCGCAACTGTCTCGGCAAAATTTAAAACTTCGGCATTTTCCTCAAAATTGCACTGTTAATAAAATAAAAAATAAATTAAGTCAGATAGTGTCAAAAATATCAGAGAATACGATAATATCGTAATAATCGGAAAATGGTCCTTTATTAGTAGGATGTGACGCTATAGGTAAGTCGAGCAGTAGAGAGCATGTGTTTCTTCTGACATGATGATGATGGTGATGATGATGATGATGATGATGATGATGATGATATTATTTAACTAAAACAGTGCCATTAATAACACGATTTGTTCACATACCTAATGGCACTTAAGTACGGCACGCTTGGTGTTAAATAGCTCCATATAAAAGTTATATGTTTACCAGAAATACTCCAAGTAGTAGAAGAAATGAACACACGACTCCGACCACATCAATCCACAGACGGATTGTTTTCATTTTTGGGGCTGAAAAGGATAAATAGCGCACTTGATAATCAACTATTTCTGCCCGCGACTTCGTCCGCGTGGAATTCGGTAATAGCGTTCCCGCGGAAACTATGGCTTTTTCCTGGATAAAAAGTAGCCTATGTCCTTTCACCGGACTCCCAACTATCTTCATACCGAATTTCAACAAAATTGGTCCAGTAGTTTTCACGTGATGCGCGACAAAAGACAAAAAATATAAAAACTGTTGGAATGTGTTCTGTTATCGATTCTAAGCATCCCCAGCCAACTTTTTTCGAATATCTCCCATGTACAGACTTTCGACCCTCATTAGCTTTATTATATATAACTCGTACCTATGTAACTGGGCGATCGAGCTTTGAGTTTTCCCAGATAAAATATGAGACCTATAGTAAATTTGGTATAGAAATAGTTCGACACCTGGGCAATAACATAAAGGTATCCACCTTTTATTTATCCTGATATTACAGAATACAGGTTTTTCACGAATTTTTTTATACTTCTATAGCTTATAACTGTCTATATGAACCTACTTATACAATATCAACGGGTACGCAAATTCAAAGTCTGCGCGGGACGAAGTTCGCGGGCACCTGCTACTTTATAATATTAGTATGGATTTTTTCACGACACGCGTAGCCACGACACGCGTAGCCACGACACGCGCGTGTTCACGACACGCGTAGCCACGACACGCGTAGCCACGCCACTCGTAGTCCCACCCCGCGTAGCCAAGACACGCGTAGCAGCGTGGTGAGCACAGTGTCTCAAAGAAATGGGCACGCACTCCCGGCGATGACGGATGGTCCAGTAGATTTACTTACTCGTTACTATTTCAAAATCAATCGTGTACTCCTCAGAGGAGTCGGGGGGTTCCGCAAACATGTCTTCAATTTGTGTGTAATGTGCTACCTACTGCAAATAGAGCCATGCGAATTACAGAAAATATGATGCACCCCGTCCGCACGGGCAGGGTAAAGCAGCAACTCCTTAATTCGAGGAACATCACGACTGAAAAAAAAAAGAATAACCTAAGCTGTATCAACTTTATGGTTACGTACGAGTATCTTTATGTCAACACTAGCTTCTGTCCGCGACTTCGCCCGCGTGGAATTCGGTTATCGCTCTCCCGCGGGAACTATGCGCTTTTCCGGGAAAAAAAGAATGTAGCCTATACCCTTTCCCTGGACTCCAACTATATCCATGCCAGATTTCATCTCAATCGGTCCAGCGGTTGAAGCGTGAAGAGGTAACAGACAGACAGACAGAGTTCCTTTCACATTTATAATATTAATATGGATTGTCAGCTCTATCTGAGAGTCAGCATTAAGCCTATGGAGGGTAGGATGTGTGTTGGTAAGGAGTAAACTTAACTGCCCATTTTTCATGTAGTATGATAGGCAAACGATCACACAGGCCACCTGATGGTAAGCGTCATTTAAAGTACTTACCTGGGAGACCGAGCTTTGCTTGAAAAAAGGTATTTTAGATTCTGAGAATGACTTTTCTAGATATAATTAGATCTCTAACTAGATCGTTTTTTCGCACCCTTAAATCCTTACATTACAAATTTCGTTCAAATCGTTAGAGCCGTTTCTGAGACCGTCTGTACAATAAACAAGATTAGAGCGTTTAAATTCAATAAAATTCAATCATTAATTCAGCAAAAAACGCCAGGGGCACTATTACGTCAGAAAATGAATTTACCAAGTATAGTACAAGGTACGTTAATTTTAGTTAAACTTTCATACCTATATTAGACGAATGTGTTCTGATAGTAGGTATATATAATTTACTTTGCTATTATTTTATATGTTCCACAGAAATTTCGACTTCATCCCGCAAAATTATGATAATTTCGATTCTAAGACACAATCGGAACAGCAAACAACGAGACGAGAAATAAAATGAATGACGTCTTTTGGCTGTCTTAAAAACAACCATAAACAATTACTTACGATATTCTACAAGATTGAGTTGTCCATGGAATGGGGAGGCACGCTCAAAGCTAAAAGTACCTATGAGTTGATTCAAACCGTCCGTTAAAGTTAACGTTAACGTTAAATATTTTACTATGGGACAAAATGACGTTTCTGTATGGAATGACAGCTCGGCGGCCATATTTAACGACCAGGAGTCCGTTAACTATACTTGAATCAACTGGCCCTTAGACACATTCAACACTCCATAGCTAAAAGCAGATGTCGCTATAAAAACGACTGTACCTTGTTTACATTTTTTGACCAGTGTCAACTATTGATTTTTCCTCCGACCCTTGCTGTTATCACGATAAAACGAGGACACAGGAACGCATCTGCGAAGAAATTGGAGGAAATGTGTGTAGTCCCCTCTCCGCACTGGGCCCGCGTGGGGACTATAGCCTAAACTCTCTCATGATGAGAGGAGGCATGTGCCCAGCAGTAGGATTGTTGTTGTCTGCAAATAGGCTGTTCTGGTGGTAGTGCTTGGTACCTCTGACTATTACCATTTTATTCACCTGTATTTGCACTTATTCCAAAATAATCATCTTCTTACAATTTAGTGCATAATATTGAATCATTTTGGAGAAGTAAGTACGCGAACTGTTCAAACCTGACACGGACATATATGTACTTACCATTGACCTATAATAACATATGGACGAACAGTGCCTAACAGAATATGTCAAAATATATGGAGCAAACTGACATTAGAAAATACGTCCCAATATGCTAATAACGACTCTATATAGTATGTGTCAAGATAAATATTTTATACAAAAGTAAACCTAACACTATAAAACTTATCTGTCAAATTTACTGAGCGCCGAAACGGGTGCCTGAATGTTTCGGGCACCCGTTTTGACGGGCCATTTTTCTCCGGCTGATTGTGAATCTTTACTTATAATAGATCAATGGTACTTACGCGTTTTGTTCTTAGACTATGTATTTTGTTAGTTCCTATGTCAAAGCACTTATGGTCTCAACTGGAAGCACGGGCGGTAAAAGCTCTCTCTCTCTCTCTCCAACCTTATATTCCGAAATTCCATAAATGTAAACTAAAGTAAAATACATCCCTTATTATTACTACAAAATTTTGTGGAATTATCTTCAGAAACAAAAACGTTATGTAAAGAACCTTTGCACAGTTCTCCTGTAAAATCACCATTTTGCACTTCCACTAGTATACGTAGGTTGTTTCGAAATGGCAGTTTTACTCCCCATTGCCAATATAAGGCAAATAATTATTATGAACTTGTAGACAGGCAGCGGCCTGTGCAAGCGCCGGGCACCGGGCGGTCACGGGCAGGGCACACGGCGGACATGGCCTATAAAAGCACAATTTCGAACAAAATTCGAATGAAGTGTCAATATTTGCGTGCGAGGACATCTGAGTGCGTGCGAGGACGTCTGTACACTTGTAAATGTGTGTGTACCAACTACGCGGGCCAGTGATCCACTTTCCTTCTCCGGATGAAACAAATGACGGTAAGGGCGAATTGGGCGCGAGTTGCGCGCCGGCTAGATTCAGGCGGTTGTTTAAGAGGCCATTCTGTATGTAGTACTATTAAATATTCTGTGGCATAGCGTAACAGCAACAGAATTCGAAAATATCTATTTCTCTCGCCCGTTTGATTTCCTCTTAAGGTGGAATCTTAATTTTCATTATAATTTTATGCAAATTAAATAAATACCAATATAAATAAAAAATATACAAGGATCATATTATATTTGATGTCATGTCATCGCAACCAGTCTTTACAGTTGCTCATCAGTTAGTAGACTGTCTGGGCTCTTCTCGCAGATGAATGGACATGGGGTGCTGCACCAGACGTCGTCTAACTGGCCGTTCGCGAACATTGCTCCACAGAACTGGCTGCTGGAGTTGTCAGGCTGCCCGGCAGACCACGTGGCATAGCCGGCTTCTTTCAGAGTCTGGCCTGGAAGAGAAAAGGAACTAGTTCAAAAAACCTAACCACTATCTGATTCGGAGTCACTCCATTCAATTGACTTTCTTTGGCATAATTGAAATTCACTTTTGCAAGTTCATGACTAAATGAACTGTTGTGCACACACTTTGGGCGGGGTACGCCAAAAAAGGAAGTTCATTATTCTTTTAAAATTTTGTAACTGCTGTTAATACCGTGGAATTTTATTAAAGAATTGGTAACTAACCATGGATAGTCATCCAGAGGCCGCGTTCTCCCCAGTCGCTGTGCCCTATGTGGACGACGTCCTTGATGAAGTTCCCGGGCATGGAAGCCGCGGGGTGCTTCGCGTATATCTCCTTCAACACTAGAGATTCCGCGTCGCTGTTGATGATGGCCAGGTGTCCGCCCTCCCCGGAGCAAGCTGCGAACGCCCGCGGCCAGCTCTGAGGTTCAGCGTGGAACTTGTAGCAGCTGCCAGTGCGTTGCTCCAGAGCATAACCTGCGAATGAGAGCCACTGTATTCCTGGTCACTAGTTGGCGTCACTATCTGCAAGGTGGTGGCTGTTAATGTCAACGTTTTGTCATTTCATACAATAGTGTCAATGTCACTGTGACATTTGACGTATCGGAGACTTCAGTGTTGCCAATTGAGCATGTTATAAGGCACATAATGTGCTAAATTGGCAACATTGCACCTCGCAGGACAGCAAGCGCCTCTAGTGGCGGATTCTTGCAGTGACCCTCACATAGTGTGAAATGAAGGATGGTTGTTACGCTTTCATTGAAAATCGCCAACACGCTCGCCTTTACAGTCTCCCCTTACAATGAATTTTTATGAAAAAACATGCACCACACTTTACCCTTACGAGTATCCTCAGAACAATTGTTAATGGACCACGGGGATGTAGGTAAACTTATTAGTACTTAGTTTAACTCGTCCAACTGATATGTTTGATATGGTAACTATACCGGGATCCACGGTCCCACAGTTGGTGACCGCGGTCGCCTTGGTCTTCTGCTTGTAGCAGATGTACGGGAAGACGGCTGAGCAGTTGACGTCGGCGTGGGTGCCGTTGGGTAGCATCAGTAGGCAGCCCTCGGCATCGTCGGCGTTGTCGGGTTCGTCGGGCGCCCAGCCGACCGGCATGCGTGCCAGCGGAGTCCCTACGCAATTGTTTAATGTCAACCAAATCAACGACAACAAAATGTAACATAAACACACAGAACATTACTCGAGAGACTTTACAACTTACAACCCGAAGCCTCTGTGTAATAAGAGGATTTCAAAAAAGAGTTCTAGTTATAAAATTAGTTGTAAACTATTAAGAAATACACTTTGCGTTCGGCTCGCCATCTAGCTTCAAGTAGTGGTAGCAACTGCTAAACGGTCGGGTAATCGGGGTTCAGCCACTGGACGCTAGATGTCGATCTAGTGTTAACCCGAGTTTCGGAGCACGCACTACACTATAGACTCTGCCACTATTCTTGTATCATTTCTCTATGCTTACAATGACTATTTCGTTTCTAAAAGCCATGAGCCCATGACTTACATCTTTACAGTAAAATTTACCAGTTTTCGAATGACATGCAGATAATGGGACCATCGATATTGTTACCTGAAACAGAGTAGAAGTCGCCTTTCGAATATATCGAAGATATACCAGTGAAGACGCCACACGGAACTGGTCGCTTGAGGTTTCGCAGCAGATGAGTCATAGATGCTAACACATGTTCATTTTCTGGCGAAGCCAATACAGCCCCTACAAAATAATAATCGGTTTAAGATATCCCTAAATGTTTCTTCTAAGTTCATCGAAATTGAAGTAGGTACTGTAGTGAGCTTACACTGATGCAAGTCTGGGGGAGAACTAGAGGCTGAAACCCTATTCTTGATAATTTCACGAGCTATCGCGCGGGAGGACGGTGGGCGTTCCTGGCTTACGATAAAATAAGACGCCCGTTGCCAGGTGAATGGGGATTTACCTATACATGGCGGTGGCGTCCTGTGCTGATAGAAAATGGAAGCCTTGGTCAGATTTACACTTGCATAGGTATAAGTATATTGGGTAAGGCCCAAGCTTCGTGTGTATACTATATCCGCCGCAAAAGTGGCGACCGACACCACAGAATATTTAATAGTGCTACATACAGAATGGCCACGGAATCACACGCCTGAATCTAGCCGGCGCGCAACTCGCGCCCAATTCGCCCTTACCGTCATTTGTTTCATCCGGAGATGGAGAGTGGATCACTGGCCCGCGTAGTTGGTACACACACATTTACAAGTGTACAGACGTCCTTGCACGCACACAGACGTCCTCGCACGCATTGACATTTCATTCCTTAGCTTCATTCGAATTGTGTTCGAAATCGTGCTTTTATAGGCCGTGTCCGCCCTGTGCTGACGCCACAGAAGTATGTATGGCACCAGTCGCCAATATGTTTTGCGGCGGATATAATGTTACTGTTGATGACGATAATAGAGGACCAGAAACTGTCGTGGAGGTTACCTTCGCGAAAGCATCGGAGCCTGGCATCAGTCCAGGTCGCCGGTATTTCGTGCAGCTTCAGCCAACCTTCCGCCTTTTGGTAGAAGTCGTAGTCGAATCTGAACAGCTTCCCATCTGCGGCGCGACAATAGCCTATAATATTATAATCTTCTAAGTCTAACAGAATGAGGCTATAATATGGCTATATACATATAATATGGCCATTCAGGCCAGATTAGGTGTTATTAGTCTACATTCATTCACTAGCTGTATTTCAGCAGTAAATTTCGCAAAGTCAAAATAATTTAGGTACAACATTGCACATTTAATATTCTATCTTAGGAGGACAAAGATTGTTGAAATTGAATAGATAGCGACGAATCTTGGTGAACGAATTTTCGTGACATTTGTTCATTTTGTGTCTTCTTTACTAAAGTAAACTCCAAGTTTCATGAATATTATTTAAGAATAAAAATACCTTTGTGGTAGTAAAAACGATCTGGAGGCTTGATGGAATGTTATATAAGTGGTTATACAGCCTTCGTTTTTACACCACAATACATACAGGCTTTATACCTAAATGTTCGAGGAAAAGAAAACTGTAGCACTACCATGAGTTTACAGTGACCGTCCGCCTCGCTAGCGACTACGTAAACGATTTGTATGAAGAATTTTAGTTCAACGAGTGACCGCCAGGGGCGCTGTACTATTCTTCATACAAATCGTTTGCGTAGTCGCTAGCGAGTACGGTCACTGTAAACTCATGGTATTGCTACTGTTTTACTAACTCTACGAGTCTGAGGCACCTGAGGCACGAGTACAGGTTAACACAACTTAGAAGGCGCGTGGATTAAGCCATAATAGACTCTGCGTCAACAGCTTAAGTGCTTCGTCGCGCGCCTTCTATGTTGTCTTTTGCTATACCTACTTAGGAATAATATTTACATGGTAATAAAGTATAAGCTCCCGATATTGACCTTTAAAGGACCGGGATTCTGGTAAATTTTTTGTCAGGGGTGCCTGTTGTGTAGAAATAATACAGTAAGTTACTTACCGTTAAATGCGAAATAAAATATAAGCACCAAAATATTTAATTTTAAATGCATGTTCAATTGATTACTTTGCAAAGTCCAGAACAGCACTGACTTGATTCTCCACACAAATGCTTTTTTTATCTGTTAAAAACAGGATGCGATACGTGTAGGTATAAAAAAGAGCAAAGCGTGATTAAAGTAAAAAACCGGCCAAGTGCGTGTCGGGCCACGCGCAAATAATAGGGTTCCGAAGTTGACGATGCCCACAGTACCTTTCTAAGACTTATTAGCATCTAGATAGCCTGTGGAATGACGTGCCCGCCCGACGCCCCTGCCGCTCGAGAAAAATCATTGGTTTTTTAATCATTTCATAAGTTGGTCGACTATGACTCGTAAGTTTGTACAGCCTACTTAGCTGTGATAGTTTTCCTTTCAACTACGTTATACATGCCACAATCGTGATTTTTTTCAGCCATCCAAATACCACCATTTAGCTGGCAGGGGGGGGGACACATGACTCTAACAAAAAATAGCACTTTAAAGCTTAATATTTCACAAACGCATCACTTAATCAAAAAATGGTTTTAACAAACCCACAATATTTTTTTAAGACCTATTCAACGATATGCCGCACCATGGGGTATGCAAAAAAAAAATTACATCCCCACTTTACGAGTAGGGGAGGTACCCTATACAAATTACAGCTTTCTAGAACGAAGCATCTCCGAGCAATAGTGCGGACAGACGGACGGACGGACGGACGGACGGACGGCCGTCCGTACATGGCGAAACTATAACGGTTCCTTGAGGACTTCGGAACCCTAAAAAGTGGTTCCGTAGAACTTGTTAACATTAATTAGGTTAGGTATGTACCTAATATAGAACTAGCTTTTTGCTCGCGACCTCGACCGCGTGGGATTCGGTTATCGCGTTCCCGCGGGAATTATGCGGTAGAGGTAACAGACATACGTATATACGTATACTTTCGCATTTATAATATTTAGTATGGATTTTCTTAAAAATATCTACCATAGTAATGAGGTCTTTAATACCTACATAAATCACAGCGTTACCTACTTATAAGTCTCTCGAGCCCGAGGTATAGAATGACACGACTTAGAAGGCGCGCAGATTAAGCAATCACAGACTCTGCGAAGAAAGTCCCCAATTGGAAGTCCCACAATCCACACTGGGCCCGCGTGGGGGCTATAGCCCAAACCCTTTCGTGATGAGAGGAGGCCTGTGCCCAGCAATGGGACGCAAATAGGCTGTAGTAGTAGTAGTAGACTCTGCGTCTACGCCGCCTTCTAAGTTGTGTGGTGCTGTACTTGTTACCGTGCCGTGGTGGCCTAGTGGTTCGACCTTCCGCTTCTCATGCCGAGGGTCGGGGGCACGAAAACATCGTGAGGAAACCTGCACACATCTGCGAAGTACCTTCAAAGATTTGTGTGTGAAGTCCCCGCAATGGGCCCGCGTGGCGACTATAGCCCAAACCCTCTCGTGATGAGAGGAGGCCTGTGCCCAGCAGTAGGACGCAAATAGGCTGTAGTAGTACTTATTACCTCCATGCTTCATAAATGTAGCAAAGCCTTAATAAAGCGTAATTTTTCGTCTATGGTACTCCAACCTAATCTCGCTAATCTCAAGGTGGGTATCGACTACGCGCGGCAAACCATCGAACATTGGGTCGCGCGGCAGCCGCGCGCAATGGGTACTGTGCTGCCGCGCGAGGCAACTCGAACATTGGCGCGCTCGAACACGCCGCGCGACGAACCAATTCATGTGGATTTTTGACAGCGCGGCAAAGGAGCGTCAGTGCGTTCTGCGCGCGCAGTTGGGACGGATCTTCACGTATTTTAGTAGATGCGCGCGGCAAGAACATGGAAAACGATAAGTGTCGTACTTTAATTAGATTTCTATGGAACATTAAATGTAGTAATAATAATATGATAAATAATGATAAAAGCAGCAGCTGCACATGAGCTGCACGTTACCGACGTAAAAAGTCCATGGTTGCCGCGCACAAGATGAATGTCGTGGACGGATCGGCTGCCGCGGGCGGCAGCCGCGCTACAGAAAAATGATGCGCTAAAAATGGCTCGCGAGCCAAAACCCAGGTTTGCCGCGGTCGAACAATGCTCGCGCGGCGGCCGCGCATAGTCGATACACGCCTTTAGAAAAATCTCAGACATTCGGCACATGTTCAACCTTTGTCCAACATGATTCGACATAACATTTGACAGTTTCATTTTTAACATCAAACATTGCTAATTTTTCGTGATTATTATCTTCAGATGCCTTTGTACACTTTGCGCTCATGGTCTCCCTGATTGCCAATGTCCTGCAGCCGCTCTCGAGCAGGTACCAGTTCCTCTGGCGCTCTGCCGAGGTGGTGGCTGACTGGACAGTGTTCGTTCTCAGCTTCATGTGCTGCCAGTGTGTGAACTACCTGCCTTGTGGCATACCTCTCGACGCAGTCGACGCCCTCAGTGACCCTTCGGACGCGTACCAGGTACAGCACGACATAACTTAGAAGGCGCGCGGTGAAGCACTTAAACCGTTGATGCAGAGTCTATTTTTGCTTAATAAGACACACAGATAGATGATGCAAATCGGTTCCACCTGTTTGATACTGATCTAATGTGAAATAAACTCTGTCTGCCTGTTTGTTACCTCTTCACGCTACAACCGCTCGACCGGTGTAGACGAAATTTGGAATGGAGATAATTGTAGTCCCGGGAAAGGACATAGGCTACTTTTCATTTCATAAAAACGCGATAACCGAATTCCACGCGGGCAAAGTCGCGGTCAGAAGCAAGTAATATTGTAAATGCGAAACTAACTCTGTCTGTTCGTATGTTACTTTTTCACGCTTAATCTGCTAAGCCGATCTAAATGAAACATGGCATGAAGATAGTTCGAGTCCCAGGGAAGTACATAGGCTATACTTCTTATCCCGAAAAAAAAACGCAGATTTTTTGATGTCACTGTCAATTCTATACAATTTGTAATTAAATATAATTTCTTAGGTACATAACTACTAATACTACTACTACCACAGCCTATTTGCGTCCCACTGCTGGGCACAGGCCTCATCTCATCACGAGTGGGTTTGGGCTATAATAATAATAATATATAATAATTACCACGCGGGTCCAGTGCGGATTGGAGACTTCAAACACATATTTTAAGTACTCCGCAGATGTATGCAGGTTTCCTCACGATGTTGTCTCTCACCGAAAAGCTCAGTGGTAAATTCAAATAGAATTTCGCACATAAGTACCTAAACTTAGAGGTGCGAGCCGGAATCGAACGCCTGACCCTCAGCATGAGACGCGGTAGGTCCACCACAGCTCCAGGTACATAAACTCACGCCTATTTCCCGCTAGGATAGGCGGAGACCACAGACACCATCTGTTGCTTATATCCAAGCATTTCTCCATCGCTTCATCCACATTAAAGCAAGGGATGATTTTCTTTTTCCAGATTATTTACCAAAAGCCAAATGTAAACGAGCCTGGTACATCCAAAGAAGCCCTCATTTCCCAGCACCATTGTTTGGAGGCAAGTGGAAGCATAGACCAGAACTCTTGGACTTTCCTAAAACATCACCCCGAGCTGGAGGAAATGATATTGGAGCCGGTAAATAAATCCATATCCATATTAATATTATAAATGCGAAAAAAACTCTGTCTGTCTGTCTGTCACCTCTTCACGCTTCAACCGCAGGACCGATTGAGATGAAATTTGGCATGGAGATAGTTGGGGTCCCGGGAAAGGACATAGGCTACTTTTTATCCCGGAAAACGCATAGTTCCCGCGGGAACGTGATAACCGAATTCCACGCGGGTGAAGTCGCAGGCAGAAGCTAGTATAATATTATAAAGCGAAAGTGAGTTACTGCCTGTCTGTCTGTATGTCTGTGTGTTACCTCTTCACTAGAATCTGTAGATGGATGCATGTTGCATGTGGCTTTGTCCCGATTGGACATGCAGTCGCTGTCAGATATATCGTGGCTAGCGAGGTGATGGTAAATATGTCAATAAACACTAACTTTTTCCTATATTTTTTGATCAGATATTTATTCGCTTCCGATAAGTATATTATCAGATGGCGACTGCATAAGGGTAATTTTCAATAGTAGAACGTCTTTCGGCTGAAACGTTGACATTGAATAGAGATATTATTTCCGATGTTCCAGGACCAGATGCCTGTTTTAAAGGACCATCCTGACCCAGTAGTAGAGAATACGAGGCCAAAAGATTTAGAGGCCAGAGTTTATCCAGTAATACATACTTTCAAATAACGAAAGGTAAGATTATGGTCGTACTAATACACTAATAAGTTTGTAATTAGAAATAAGGGATTGATTAACAAAACGGGATGACGACTTCGTGAAGATCCGATGGTTGCTTGCGGCAAGGCACGGATCTGTATGGAAATTTAGCAATGGACGACTTTAAATCGTGTTCACTTAATTTCTTAAAATAAAGACCATCCTTAATTAAACTCGACGGACTGTGATTTATAGCGGAAAAGCATCGCTACTTGAATTTCAATATAGGAACGCCCTGCTTTTTTTCCTCTTTTTTTTTTCAAAAGTGCGGCCTTTTATGCCTAATTACCTAAATATGATTTACAGGATCACCGAGAACAACCCTGGAGCACGCAGCTTCAGAACACATCCGTTAATGATATGAATTAATCGGGTGCCATCTATTTGGCATAATTCTTTTTGTCCGAAACTGTTTACGCATAACAGGCTTCGCATAATTTATTTACGCCGAATCTTGACTTTGCCGAATTTTTATTAAGCATAATTCTTAATTGGCCGAATGGGTGTTTACCCGAATATTGTGTTGGCATAATGTTGACTTGGCCGAATTTTAGTATGCATAATATTGTTTGGCATACTAGTAATTTAGCAGAATTTTGATAGGCCAAAATATTGTCCGAATTTATGTCCGAAACAACAAATAATGTAGGAAGCGCCAAAGTTCATATAAAATTGCTAGCCCGAAAACTGGAATTCCGAAAATGTATATCGTAAACGATTTTAGCTAAGTATAAAATTTTGTATGATATAATTAGTTTAACATACTTATCTTCTTTAGATAGAGTTCAGCAGTTCACGGTGTGCGGTAACACCAAAGTTTGGAGCAAACTCGCATATGTTAGGTTAGGGTATTTTTTATATAAGTAAACGAAATTATCACTTAGTAAAAATCCCCCCTCTCCCTATTTAGATAATCATCGATGTTATATAGGATACTCATTTAATTAAATCGGCGAAAATAAAAGTGTGCGAAAGTAATTTTCGGCGTAACAAATTTCGGCGAAAGTAATTTTCTGCCTAAATAATATTCGGAATTCGAAAATTATGCGTGAATACTATTCGGCGTAAATAGATTATACATAATAGAATTCGACAAAAAATCGTTATGCGAGATTAGTTTCGGCGTAAACACTATTATGCCTATACTGATTATGCAAAATCGAATTCTGCCAAAAAAAAATGCGTAAACAAGGGGAACCGAATTAATCTTATCGGGAAGAATTTCATTGGACGAAAATTTTCTACCTATATTTTTTCTATTTTTACTTTGTATTTTGATACATTTTCTTTTATCTTTTGAGCAGTTCGTCATTTATAGAAAGTAATGCACGAGATTTTGGGTCCGATATTTTTATAAGTAATCGTTTCTTACTCTTCAACAAATTCCTTGTCCCCATACAAAATGACAGCATAAACTCACAAGTCCTACTGACGTATGTATACTATGAAGCTGTGACTCCATAGTGGAAGCACGGACTCCTCAAAATTTATAGTTTAAAAACAAAAATAACGCTTTGACATTTCCGTGCCCAGCTCCAAGCTCCATCATGAGATATGCTTGGTGGTACCATATTATTGCATTGTCATCCAAGATACATATACCTGCCAAATTTTAACATGATATGTTAATTAGAAGTGGGTTAAATGTAGCTTGCAAGATTCCTTACATAGTGTTTTTGGTTAGTTACACGATGACCTAATAAAAGCGTTGTAAAAAGCTCCATGACCCTACATTGCGGGCACACGGACAGGGAAGATGTTTAGAGCAGGTGTGAACTCCTCAACTCAATCGAGGCGTTGGCGCCTTTACTGACCGGCCGCACATTATAAGAAACTTCTGACAATCTGATCTTCTGATCCCTGACAGTCTGACAGTATTCGGGGTAAATGCAAAATGTATGCACTGAGTACCTTCCGTCCGGCTGTCTTCGGCAATTTTTCTTACAGAAATTTCGTATAATGTGCGGCCGGTTTTAACAGACATCAAAAAAATACAAAAAGAGGAAGTTCTCAATTTGGCTGTACGTTTTTTCTGTGTTTGTTACCTAAGATCTCCGTCGTTTGTGGACCGGTTTTTGTCATTTTTTTTGTAATTGAAAGGGTATTCGACCAAGCTGGTCTAATTTATTTCTATTTTTAATTTTAATTCTGATGATGGGATCCATGAGAAAATCAGGAAACTACTCAAAATAGGTTGTTATGTTGAAGATTCAGAGTTGGTAAGAATCCACACTAATATTATAAATGTGAAAGTGTGTTTGTTTGTTTGTCCTTCCTTCACGTCGTAACGAGTGGACCGATTTGGATGAAATTTGGTATGTAAATAGTTTGAGACCTTTTTTATCCCGATATTTCCACGAGAACGGGTTTTCCACGTATCAAAACAATTTTTCAATACTTCTATAACTATAACTCTCTATATGTATCATCGGGTACGCAAATTCTTAGGTAAGTCTATGCGGGACGAAGTTCGCGGGCATCGGCTACTATTGTTCATACTTACGTCCTTATAATAAAACAAAGTTTGAGAAACAAACTGCTTGAGACCGTAAAAAAGTAACGGACAGAATTTCCTATTTAAAATATTAATATGGATATTTTTTCAACCGTTCATTCATGACTCAATCAAATACTTCCGCTTCTTAAAAAAAAGTTTATTGCAAAAAACACGAATACTACACATAGATACATATTTAAATCCACACCGTGCTTCGTCAAAATTAAACCTAAAATCTAAAATCAAATCAACTATCCGCCCCGAGTTTGCTCCCGCCCAAAAGTGCCCATCACGCCAGCGGCGTTACCGCGCTGAATGGCGATGGATAACCTCTGGACGCTCTCTATCCGCAGTAGAACTAGGGTCACCGATATAGCCCGAAGAATTGCGAGCCTTAAGTGGCAGTGGGCGGGGCACATTGCTCGCAGGACTGATGGCCGATGGGGCCGGAAAGTTCTCGAGTGGCGCCCGCGAACCGGGAGACGAGCTGTCGGTAGGCCTCCAACAAGATGGAGCGACGACCTCGTGAAGGTCGCGGGAAACCGGTGGAAGCAAGTAGCACAGGACCGGTCTGATTGGCGAGCCTTGGGGGAGGCCTATGTCCAGCAGTGGACGTCTTTTGGCTGAAATGATGAACCTCTGGACGAGATAAAACCCAGAGCGGGGGTCACCGTCCGCTTCTTTATCACACAAAGCTATAAATAATATAATGGAATTCCCCGCGAGTCAAACCAACCGAGTTTTAAAATTCTGTCCGGATATTCCCATAGATAAAAGCGTTTTATACCTACCTACAAATAGATTATGGGTTTAGGGGCAAAACCAAAACACAATGTTCGTTATATAATGTTCATGAATACTTATAGCTAGGTACTCTATTGCTATTTCGTTTCGTACCTTTTATCTATTCCGCATCCCTCTAGTCTGTCATACCCATTTCCCCTTTTCTTTTAAATGTCAGTAATCGCACTGGTAACTCCATTGCAGCAGTCGATGTTTATGGGCGGCCGCCCTGATAGTTTCCCATAAGGCAAGCCTACTAGTTAAAAAATAGCTAAGGAGGATCGGATCTTCAAAAGTAAATACTTAGGTCATTTTTAGAATATAACACAACATAAAAAAATTATGTTTTGGCGGGAACAATGGCGCTAATTTCCAGCTGCACTCTAAAGTTAAAAATACAAAATAGGTAATAAATGAATTGTTTATAAAAAGAAGCAGAAAATGCATACCAAATATTGATAAATTAGCAAGATTCGAACCGAGACCTCAATTTGGGCCAGTGTGTGACAATGACAACCCCAAGCATCACGGCCGATCTACAAGTCGCAACGGCAGCAGCGGGCCTAATAGGTAGTGGTTATGGAGTGTGGAATGTGACTTGGTAAGGAGCGCAATCTTATATGGCGAAACAGTTGAAAACGTGTCCAGCGGATTTGATAAGCAACAAAACAAAACACACTCTCC